>PISX010020076.1:0-36594 GCA_004024625.1 Mellivora capensis
GGGGGAGCGTGGTGGTGGGTATTGTGGAGGGCACGCGTTGCATGGAGCACTGGGTGTGGTGTAAAACTATGAATTCTGTTATGCTGAAAAGAAATAAAAAAAAAAATTAAAAAAAAATAAAATGGAGCCAGGAAGTTCTGAAGGGGCTGCCATCATGCAGGAACCACTCGTGGCAGCCAGCACAACCAGTGGAAAGAAGATGGCGGTTATCTTGACAAGGGAGGGCTTTGAGAAACCACCACACCCTCAAGAGAACTCTTGTTCTCCTCCAGTGAATTTCTGTTCAAAACAGTCCTCCCCAGTTTCTTCCTGAAACCTAATAAAAGCTGGCTTTTCACCTGTGTCTTTGAACCTGCACATAGTTTACCATAATCTCTATGTCACAAATTGCAATTCCTCCACTACTCCCAAGTAAACTTGTTTTGCTAGTAAAAACAACTGGGTATTTTATTTTTAACATTGACAGACAAAGCAAAATAAAAATCCATAGTTTTATTCCCATGAAAATTTGATATACAATGGCTAATAATGGATTTAGCTTTTCTATGCCTTGATTTCCTCACATATGAAATAAGTCAGTTGTACTAGGTCAGAGGCTGGCAAACAATAGCTCTAGGGCCAAATTTGGTAGTCTGCCCATTTTTGTTATTGGAAATATGTCCTGCTTATTCATTGTGCATGGCCCATGGCTGTTTCTATGCTACCATGGAAGAGTTGAATAGTGACAGCAGAAGCTATGTCGCCCAGAAATCTGAAAGTATTTACTCTCTGACCTTTGCAGGAATAAACAAAAAACAAGAAGCCAAGCCCCCCAGATAATCAGTTGGTTTTTTCCCAATCATATTATTTGAGTTCAAATACTAAACTAAAATCTATAACTACGACCCCTTCTTTCATTCTCAGGCATGCATGATTTCTAAACTAATAAATATATATACATAATAATTTGAGATTTTTCAGGTAACTGAATATAGTGGTTAACTGAGAGTCACACATGCTCAAAATATGGATTAGAAAATTTTTAAATACTTCCAAAGCTTAAAAAATACATTAAGCCTTAAATCTAGACTTATGTGAGTTTAATATCTGAGGGTACAAATTATTTTGGGTGAGATAAAATAATGAATATTTGGTATAATATACTAGAAAGTGGAGTATGTAAGACAAAAAATCAAATATAACATAAGGATATCTTAGACATGATTTACTCAATCAGCCCCTGACATCTCCTTTTCTAATTACCATTCATTTAACTTCTAAACATGTTGATGTTTTATTGCTTGTATTCTCGTGAATGTGATGACCAGACACACCTTTACAGAGTCATTGAAGAATAACAGAATTGCTTAGGGGCCTCCTCCTCTCAGGGACTCACAGTTTATTGCTATTAATAATGGAAATACATCATACTTATATAACATCTTTCCTTGGAAGAACTCATTCGATCATTTATTCTCTCAAATTTTTACTTAAAATTTCATGGCTCATATCAAACAGTTCTCAGAAATATGGAGAAACAGATCATTTTTAGCTATGTTTTATATATGGGGAAATTAAAGACCTGAAACCACCATTTATTTTATTTTGCTTCCTTTTCTTTCTTATTTTTGTCATTTAGTGACAGAACTAGTTAAGTGCTGTGTATTCAGAAATGAGATCTTTTAGACTGGGATCTACCTCCTAAACTAGATCTGATATGACATTTCCTTAGATGGATTAAGGCAGTAAATGTTGAGATTAGAAAGTTGGTTTCCTTTCTGATTTACATGAAATTTTGAAGCTCTCCAAGCCAATTTCTGATAAGAGAAAGATGGATACAGTGCCGATGTAGGTAAACCCTAGGGATATTCCAAAAATGAGTGAGAACATAATGGTTTAGTAACAAAAATCTCAAAGCTTTATTGATTGCCTGCCTCAACACTATGCTTGCTGGGAATAACTTACTTCCTTTATGACCACTCAAGTCCTACAGGCTATTCTGAGCTTAGTTCAAATCTTTCTCTTTCCCTGAAGCATTACCAAGTCCCCCAGTCCTAGATAGTTTCAGGCTGATCTAGATAATGTTAGCAAGTATTGAGTGTTTACTATGCTCCAGGCACTATATTATCTGATTCTACCAGCAATCCTAGGGAAGGAACTATTAATTTTATTATCCCTATTTCATAGATGAGAAGACTGACCTTGTACAATGCAGGAGAGAAAAAATGATTTTCCCTCTACTCTTCTAGGGTCTTGGCAGACACCCTCCCCCTAATAAAAAACAGATTAATAGGAGAGAAGCAAACAAGTTTAACAACATGTACACCCCCATACACAAGATACCCAGGAAAACTGAGTGACTCTCTGAAATGGCCCAAGCCATCACCTTAAATACCACCTGCAGTTAGAGACAAAGTAAGATGATGAAGAGGTTATGAAAGGTTTCCAGGAAAAACACAGTAAACAAGAATATTGTTGTTATGCAGATGTGCCAGTGCCTTCTACACTGATAAGAGTTTCTAGAGATTGAGTCCTCCTCCTCTTCCTGGTACAGAGAGACACCCTAATAAATGGAGATTCCCTTATAAACGTAAATGTCTCATAAAATGGTAACTTAAACTGCTTTCAGGGCTTTTTCTATGTCTGTTGTTTCTTAAAAATAATCAGCCTAAAATAATCCGTATGCCAAAGAGGCATATTTTGGAGTGGCAAATTCTGTTCCCCTTCACCAGTTCGTGGTAGATAAGGATTTAAACCCAGGCACCCTGATTCCCAGGTACAACTACTAACAGCTATTCTATTTCTGCTTCTTAACTCATCACTCCCTTACACCCTGCTCATTTGACATTTTGTGAATAAACCTTATACTTTTTTTTTTAAGATTTTATTTATTTGACAGACAGAGATCATAAGTAGGCAGAGAGGCAGGCAGAAAGAGAGAGAGAGGAAGAAGCAGGCTCCCCACTGAGCAGAGAGCCTGATGTGGGTCTCAATCCCAGGACTCTGGGATCATGACGTGAACCGAAGGCAGAGGCTTTAAAACCACTGAGCCACCCAGGAGCCCTAAGCCTTATACTTTTAATGTAAATAAAGCAGTTGTGCCTTTTCTCCCAAATAGTATGCCAGTTGAGGATAGTGACTGCCTTATCAGTATCTGGAAGCTGGTACATGTGTACAAACATTTCCCAAGTGATGTAAATAAATGAATGTGTGAGTACCAGTGTGCCTCTGTCAAAGTCTAATGCAAATGTCAGAAGTTTTACAAAAGTAATTACCTGTCTTATCACCTTTAAAACTAGGAGTTTCCAAAAAAAAGAAAAGAAAGAAAAAACAATAACAACAACAAAAAACTAGGAGTTTCTCCTCCCTTAAACACTGGTCTCTTGTTATGTGCATCCCTTCTCCAGAATTCTTTAAATTCTACCTACTATGATAGATACTTAATATGTTTTAGCTCCCTTTTTAAGTTATTAGCTTCCTGAGCTTAGGATCAAAGTTTGTTTTGTTTTGTTTTTGTCTTTGTCCTTTTTGGGAGGGGGGGTCTTTTATCTCTACACGTTTAAACAGACTGCCTTATATATGATCTACAAAAATATAAGTCTCCACCAGATAAATGAGTAACCATCAGTTTATTTTATGTGATTTGTTATTTTATTGTCTTAGTGATGCAAATCACAATCCTCACCTTTTATGATCAGATCCTTTTCTAAATCTAGAAAGTGTTCCAGATTGTGTGAGATCTAGAAGTCCAAATAACACTATTATCAGAGTTCTGCCTTCAATGCTTAACCTTGGAGCCTATAAAAAGTTATACCTAAGTCATGAATTTGACTAGTTTATGGCATCATAGTAATATCAAACTGAGGTCACCTTGAGGTCAGGAACATCTCTTCTTCCTTCAGAATCACACTATTATTATTACTATTTTTTGTTATTTTTTAAAATTAAGTGACTCTGGATATAGAGAACAGTTGGTCAGGTTTCACCACGTAACACACTGTATCTACAAGAAGAAATGAATTTTGCAAACTGGTGACAGGCTACAGGACAATATGCCCTTTTTCTTTTTGTTCAGTTTATAATCTAGACATGCTTTTCTTTCTTCCTCATTCTGTTTGTTTTACTTTTTTTAAACTTTCTTCTGTCCTCTGCTTTCTGTATGGTTCTAAGAAATTGTGCTGAACAATACTTATAATTTACAATCACAGTTTTTATTAACATGTTTTCAGGCAGAGTTTAATTTTAATTACTCAAAATACTCTGCTCTGACTTTCTAGTAAAGATAATTTAAGAAGGGAGAGGGATGTGATGCCTCAGTACATTACTTATTATTAAGTTTTGCAAAGAAGTGTGAAGATTATTAATTATCGGTTTTTTAAGGTGGGAAACAGAAGTTTTGCCATGTTCAAAAACATATACAAAAATCATCTTCAGAACTCAAAAATTGTACTTTCTCTTCCACTGTTGATAAGGATCAGAGTGGATAACTTTGGGGTCAGGCTGTGGGCTCTACCAATTGTTCCATTGATAATAAAAGCTGACACTGTGTACTTATTATGTTCCAGAATCATGTTTTACATCAATGACCTCATTTATTACAGTTTATATAAAATAACATGTTAAATTAAAGCAGAAATACCAGTAAGAGAGGAACAGAATCACAAAGGAAATAAGAGAAGAAGTACCCAGACTTGCTGAACTCATGTCCTTACTTTGATAGGTTAGAATACTTGCACATACAAAAGTCACGGATGTTTAGAATTTTGCTGGAAGGAAGTCTGTGCAATAAATTAATTCAATCGCTTCACTTAAAATATTAGAATTGGTTCACCCAGTTGAAGTACTATGCCTAAACATATTAGCAGCCATGTCTGTTGATCTAAGGTTTTCAAAAATCCACCTCAAAACTTCATGGATTGAATCAATCATACTCTGTTGTATCTCATAATTGAGCAATCAGTGCTGGTTCAGTGGGACAATGCTTCTCCCTACTCTATAGTTTCTGAGCCTGAAATGCTTTAGATGCTGCTTCATTCATGTATGTGGTACCTCAGCCAGGATGGGTGGAACCACCAGGGGATGGTCAATCACCTCTTCTTTCCTACTTCACCTTTGCATGTGGCTTGACTGTGCTCCCTCACAACCTGGCACCTGGCTGCCAAGAGGGAGGATGCTGAAGACCTGATTCTTTAAAAGGTAAGGCCTGGAACTATCATTTTAGCTGCATTCTGTTCGTTAAAGCAAATCACCAGTCCAATCTAGACTGAGAGAAGGGAAAGAAAACTCCAACTTTTGCTATATACATCAGTCTGTGACTAAAGAAAATAATAGTGACCACCTTTCCAGACTATCACAATAGTATAGCTGAGAGGAACCACATTCCCCATTCTACTTGGTTTTAGCTCTGTCTCGTAACTGTCTCTCTCCTCCTTGTATTTTCATAGCATTATACCTATTGCAGAAGATAAACAGGGGTTTCTGATCTCTTCTGTGGCCTGAATCCTTGCACTGGATGTTTTGTTAGACCCATTATGCATACTACATAGTTCTATGTTGGTGTTTATTTACTCCTTAATACTACCACCTCTCCTTTCCAGACCACACTTTTTAAAAAGTTTCCTATCTTTAAAGTAAAAGGTGAGATGGACTTTGGAGAAAACTTAAGTCAGTTATTATTTACTGAGAGTTTGCTATCTGCCAACTGCTATATGTATGAAGACTACATACTGCTTTGTGGAAACCTCACCAAAAACGAGAGAGATATGGCATGATATCTTAGGGCCAAAAAGTTGAGGTCACTTATCAAAGTTACACACCAGATAATAGAATGAGGAAAGGAATCCCAGTCTCTGTCTTCTGGACCATGGTCTTTTTACATGCCAGAGTGATAAGAAAGTGGAGGCAGTTTACCCTTTCAAGAAGTGTAACAATAAAATGAAGAGAGGGAAGGTTTGTGGAGACAGAGAACAGAGAGAGGGAGAAAAGAGAAGACAAGAAGAGGAGAGGAGAGTATGAAAGAGTAGAGAACAGCAGAGAGTCCTAGGGTTTAAAAATACTTTAAAAGGATGCTCTCTGGGGTATTAGGGAGGTTGCCACATATCTGACAGCTAATTAGAATCATTAGGAAATGACAGATAAAATATTCAAATAAGAAACCAGTTATTGGAGGGAACAACATCCCAGAGGAAACTAGAAGTACATGCTGCCTGGGAAGATGCTGCCAGGGCAGACTATGTTGGCCTTAGCAGTGAGGATGGACATTTCTTCCTCAGACTTTGATGACAGAATAGGATGAAGGAAGGCCTGAGGACTTTGGAGGAGGACAGGAAGGAAGGTGAGAGATTCTCTGAGTGATTAAAAATCTCACTGAACACCATTGCGGGGTAAGTATTCAAATGCTGACTAAAAAAGCAAAGGATGTTACCAAAAGCAAAGCAAAGTTCTGTATTGCTCCTTTAGAATACTGGCAACTTTCAGAGAAAGGAGGAAAGAATAATCACGGCATAAGACACTTCTCTTTTTAAAACCTCTAATCTTTAATTTTGAAATAACTCCTAATATCAGAATAGGATGAGTAGTCAAATTAGAACTGAACATTGTTAAGTGCTAAATCCTCCAATTACTTCCTGTCTTCTGAGATTTTCTAAGTAGAAGATTCAGTCTTTTCGATATTTGAAGCAATAAAACACATTCCGGAGATGATATTAACATCCTTTGAGAACACTGAACAGGAAGAGATCAAGTCCAAGAGGAAAAAAACGTCCACAGATTCTCAGTGTTACCCAAGCCTCTGCTATCTTCAATGTTTAGGCAATATCTCAGCCTTTCTTAAAGAAAAATCTACGTAACGGGTTGCATAACGCTTTGCTTTCCCTCTTTTCGATAAAAGTCTCTTTTTATTAAAACAAAAAAGTCTCTTTTTAAAAAGAGCTTAGTATTTCATCAGAAAAGACCAAAAAATAAGCTTCAGGAAATTAGCCATAAAGGCATTAATGGGTCTCAATGAGAATGGCCTGCAGCAAAACTGAAAAGACGTCACCCACTGATCTTAACATTAGTTGACGTTAATTTTGAAGTAGTTATTGCTAATATTAATCATATATAACAGATTAAATTATATTTATTTGCAATCATTAACATTCAAGGAGATGTTTCCTCCCTTTGATATAGACACCAGATACCCACTGACACTAACCATGCATGTTTCTTCTAAGAGTGGGCAAGAAGCACCTAACCACACATAAACCATTTTTAGTGGGAAAAAGGAGTCTCATATCTATTTTTATTCCTCAGGCCTAACCCTTTCATTTGAACACCAAATTTTTTTTTAAGTTAATGAGTGTCCTCCACCTTCTAAATCACCCTACAAAGTGCAAAATCAATACTGAGACTGTTGAGAGTACGTCCAGAATACATTCTCCTTGGTATGAAAGCATTCAAGACAGTATGACTGGTTGTTAAGGTCATGGAGTCTAGAAGTGGACTACCCAGATAAAAATGCCAGCATCACTACTTACTAGTTGTGTAATCCAGGACAGATTGATGGTTGCTGGTCTTACTTGCCTTAAGGAGAGATAAATAGCTGCATCGTTGTCATGAAGGTTAAATGAAAGTCATTATCAGAATATCCAGTACTATACTTTTTGTTTTATTCTTTTATTATCTCAAGCACACCAAAGCACTATAGAGTTGACCCTATAGCTTATATGAAATAATATAGCTGACTGAAAAATAAAAGTAATAACCCTCGGTTTGGTCTATACAATACAATGCAGTTTAAATGTCACTTCTCAAGTAAAAAAAATAAATAAATAAAAAATAAATAAATGTCACTTCTCTGATGAAGTTTATCTTCTTTCACATTGTTATCTGGGGCACCTGGCTCAGTCAAGTGTCTGACTCTTGGATTCAGCTCAGGTCATGATCTCAGTGTTAATGGGATCGAGCCTTGCATTAGGCTCCGTGCTCAGCATGGAGTCTGTTTGTCTGTCCTTCTCTGTTCTTCCCCCCTGCTCGCTCTCTCTCTAAAATAAATAAATAGTATAAAAAGAATAAAAAATAAAATAAAATGGGTATCTGTACTACTCCTCCATCTTGACCCAGTACTTACAAAATTCCCAATCTGTTCCATTTTTTCCACAACACTGATTTCCTAATCTATACTACTTTTTTATTCCCTTTATATTCTTTCTCCTTCTACTAGAATATCAGCTCCTCAAGGACAGAGATTTATATTAGTTTTATTCCCTAATATATCCCAAGTGCCCAGAATAGTGCCTGGGATATAGTAAATTCTGCAAAAATATTTGTAGAATGAAGGGAGGAATAAGAGAAGAAAGGACGGAAGCATGTACAATTCTTATCCAAAAAGGAAAAAAAAGAGGGGAGTAGGGATTGAGAGGAAAAATGAGTGTATCTTATATAAGGTTTAAACTATTTTAAGGAAATAGTAACATAATGAAAATGTTCTTTCTCCGTGAGGACTTCATTAACCTTTTATAGCTTAAACTGTGACAACGAATTTAGAGTTTAGAAAAAAATAGCTTTAATTATACATAAAAATATATCATTATACATAAAAAATAAGCATAAAATCAATGGCTTGTTTAAGGCCGGGGGTGCTTGTTCTGACTTATTTTGCTTGTGTATTTTTTTTTATTTTTTTATTTTATGGAAGCAGTTTTCTGTAAATAGGGGCCACAGATAGCCAGTAATCATCTCTCTCAGAAGCGGAACCCACAGAACAGAGTCGGCTCTCTTTGTAGTCCCAGAGCTAATCAGAGCCTACCTCGAACCCATTATCTCTGATTCTTAGTTGAGGGCATAATATTAATCTTGTTTTATCAGCTCAGTTACAAATGCGCTGTCCCTCTTAGGGAGAACAAAATAAAATATTCAAGTTATTTAATTAGCACTTGAATTGGACAGAGGTAGAACCACTTGGCATGAGGCATCACAAACAATCCCAATAACTGGGTGGGCCAAAGTCAAACATGGGCCTCATTTCATCCTTTGCAGTTTAGAAAGAATTTCATAAATATTCTAGGAACATGGTGCACAGAACCAACAATTAGAATAGGAGGGTTCTCTACTAGGGGTGATTAATTTATTCAATTTCAGTAAATTATTATTATGTTATCTTCATGGGTGATAAAATCTAGGTTGTATTTTTATGCAAATGATTTTGCATGCTACTTTCTCTACCTTCTCTTTCTTTTCATGCCCCACCACTCCTCATCTATGCTATGTATAAAAACATTACTTCTACAAATTACATAATTCCCCTATATATACTGGGATATGGTGGGGGGTGGTTATTTGCATGGCACACCACCTAACAGTCCAGAATCCAGATGTTTAGGGTGACCATGCATCCCAGTTTGCAGAGAGAGCCCCAGTGCATCAATATTCCCAGCATACTTATTAATAATACTCCCTTCATTCTCAAAAGACTTGAAATGTAGATGATGAATACTGTGATCACCCTAAAGATATTAAAGTCCAGATATGAAAAGGGGGAGAGAAAAAGTTCCAGAGAGGACACATCATAGTAAATCTATCTTCCTAGGCCACTGCGTAGTACTATTATATACATTGGAGGATTCAAGACTAAAAACAACATTCTCTCAAGGAGACTCTAGTTATCCATGCCCTGATTTACATCATTGGTACATCTTGAAAATGTCATTCAATTCATGGGCCCCAAGATTTCACTAATATGTTTTTATATTAAAAACCTACCTTTGCCAAAAACCCCCAATCTTCTAAAATCCTAAGATCCTTCTATCCAAACCTACTTGAACAATACTAAAAAGAAAATCTTAACCAGGCATGACTTCCAACACACGAATCAAGAGCTAATGTCCAACATTATTTTCCATGTCCAAAGCACAAAATATATTCTTAAAAACATATTTATAGGTATTTATATTATTATAATCATTTAAATATTGGTGAAAGATAAAAACTAAGCTGTAATAAGGAAAATAAACCTATCAGTTGAACTCAAAAGATTTTTAAAATGTAAAGAGACTATTTCCCCTATAGACTTCATGCCACTGGTTGGATGGGGGGCAGTTTTATAGATTCCTGTAAGCCATCCCAATTAAACTACCTTCTCCTTGTTTGATGATCTCTTTCCTTCTGTTGAAAAATCATGATCACCTCTCCCTTTGGTGGCATATTAAAACATAATGAACAAACTAAAAATTTGTTCAAACAAGATGAACATGCAGGCATAATAAGATCAGTCTATTGATTGTCGTTTAGCTACTGTTTCACTCTCAGGCAGTGGAGAAGTGACAAATTGAGGGCCATGAAATCATCAGCTTGCAGGATCATGTCATTTAAATGGGAGGATTACACAAGGCTTGTATCTGCAGAAAATGACACTCCTCTCAAATCATGATTCCAGCGACTCCAGTGGCAGAAATGACCATCATCAATAAGAGAAAATGTTCAGGATCACAGGAAATGCTGTCCTCCATTTCTCTTCCTTTCCGATACAGCTCTCTGCTCTCCAAAATGAGATAGCTGAGTAGTTGTTGGATCGTTTCCTAATGATTAAAGATGCTGCTCATGTTACACCATACGTTTTGCTGCTTGTATGTTGGGGCTCTAATAAAAGACAGATACCTCACTACAGGAGAAACATGTTTAGGCAATGCCCTTTCCCCAGAACCTGATTAAATCAGGATGCTTAAAGAGTTTTGCTTTCAAGATACAAGTAGTTTGAGCCCTATTGGCACTGAGTTCAAACACTACAAGCAAAATATTAGTTTTGGGTCTGTGGTGTATTCATAGCCCTGAGTATCTCCAACAAGCTTATCTGGAGGATTCTGTTTATGTGAAAGAAATTGCTATGATCAATCACTGTGTAGTAAGGGATCAAACAAAATGCTGAATGGAGAAATGTTTTCCATTGGCCCTGTTCAGCAAGAGACAGGAGCACTACAAGTGAGCTGTTATATATTCTGCAAGAAAACTACAATTTATGTTCTAGATTTTTTTTTCCGTTGTTGATATGAAACCTCATGTTTCAGGATCATTTTTTTTTTCCACCTCGTATTATGTGGTCTCCACAGAGCAGAAGGCAATTTCAGTGCCCAACCTTGCCTGTTATGAGTATTTTAGAAGCTTATATTTTTTCTTGAAATAAAAGAAAACCTCTGAAATTCTCAATGTGCATTGCAGAAATGAATTCACTTTGTTTCTTCTCTAAAGCCACATGAGGATGGCCAAAATCATTATCACGACTTCATAAATACATTGAGAAATTGAGAGAACACATGGGTTATAGGATGCTATTCAGAGAAATAGCAACAAAGAGAAAAAAAGAATTGAGTCCTAATTTCCAGGTCTGATGGTGAATCATATGGCCATATGTCCTTTCAAAATTTATTTCCATTTATCTCTTTATGATTTCACAGGGTAGAGCAGGCATTTGAAATTGAAGGGATTAACTTAGGCTCTTCTTTTAAAATTTCAATTTAATTTTATTTTTTGGTGATCCATAATTCATTGTTTATGCACCACACCCAGTGCTCCATGCAATGCTTGCCCTCCTTAATACCCACCACTAGGCTCTTAGGCTCTTTATGTAGGAATAGCAACAGGCAAACTTTTAATATTCTAATGTTATATTTGCCCTTTCCTTTTTTTCAGTTCCCAGCCCCCATTTAGTCAGATACTTATAAATTTGGAGCCAACTATTATGTCCCCTCACTTTCTGATTCTCCAATTAGACCTTGCAATGGCTTCCCAATCTGGTGCTCTTGCATATAAACTCGGCCTTCTCCATTGTAAAAGCCACTGTTAAAAGACTCATTTTTAGAGCAATGTTCTGAATAGGTCTTTCAACTGCTTAGAAGTTTCATGAACCTTTTCCTATAAAATAAATAAACTTCTTATCTAAGCATTCCTCCACCATCTGGGTGACACTACTTTTTTTTTTTTTCCTCCTTGAGTTTCCTTCCTCACTTCTTTCTCTCATCTTTTTTTTTTTTTTTTTTTTTTGGCTCTTTAATCAAACCCTACCCTCCAGACAAATATTCTTTATCATATAATTTTACTAATTTGTATTTGGGATCCTGAAATCCCTTTTTTGCTCCTGAACTTGCCTAGAACTTAATTTTTTAAGAGCATGGGATGTTATTCTTCAAGATTCATCTTTACTAGTACATACTCTATGAGGTTGTTTCCCATCTTTTTGACTGGAGACAAGAACGTTCTGGTCTTTCCTGTTCCCATGGCCTACTGCCTGTTATCACACTTAGCACTTTATACAGCATATCCTAGGGTTTTATATGCATGCTTTAGTGTCCTTGAGCCTGCCTGCCTACCAGTTCCTACAGAAGATCCTATCCACTTTCCCTTCTCATTGACAAATAATGTTACACATATGGCAGGTGCTCAGTACAGTTTGGTAAGTGAATTAAGAGAAGTATTTCATTTCTTCAATTCTGTTGAACCCATCAAAACTTACTGCAAGTTTCAGTCCCTCACTGGAATCCCTTCATTAAAAGATTAATGAAATGGTTTACGATAATGCAGGTTAAGGAGTTAATGTTTTATTCTCACTTCAAGTGTCTGCATTTTAGAAAGAGGCTTCTTAGTGGTACCACCTTGGAGCTCTGACAGCTTTTATAACATGTACAGAAATACATTTTTCTCTTGCCCTCCTGACCCTCTATAATATTCAGCTTAAAAGGTTTGCCTTTACTGTTTTGCCCACGTAATACCAGGGCCCCTTTGCCCTCAAGGATTCAAAACCCAAGCTCTGCTGACCCATACCTTTTCCTTTTAATGGACACTCCACAGGGTCTTTCTTCCCACAGTTTTGGTTTATCTTAGTTAAACCCAGTCTGGCCTTCATGTTCTGAACAATTTGGAGAAATATTTTCTTTATAAAAATAAAAAGGAAACCATTCAGGAAATGGAATAATCAAATAGACAATAATGACACCATTTATAAAAATAGAATCCTGCCCCACAGTCTGCTGTGACCAGCCCAATATAATTGTAGAAGCCAACTGACCATCTAAGAAACCAGTCCAGGAAGTCAAAAGAATAACCCCTTTAACAACTGGCTCAAAAAGTCTGTAAATTTTTAATAATTGATAGCTTCCTTAATTTTTGACCCCATTCCTAGAGGAAACAAACAGAGAAAGCCAAAAATACAGCTCTAACCAGTCACACAGGGCACTCTGCTTCCTGTTAGCCTGACTACAGCTTCCAGTCAGGGCACATCTGAAGTCCTGCCTTTTTGCCACTATTGAAATCTTTCCCACTCCTCTGCCTGCCTTTGAGACTCAGCTAAATGCAAGTGATGGTAGCTGACATCCTTACAATAGCAAGTTCTGAATAGATAGCCTTTGCTTGTCTTAATTGGGATTTATTTCCACAACGTTCTGTTAATACTGGTAACTGGAATGTTTTAAAGAACACTGCTTGGTGCTCACCTGGGAAAGTGAGCTTGGTCTTGCTCTACACATCAGTTTCTCTATTAATATGTTAAAACCCATCCTGAACCTTAGTAGCCTAATATATAACTGGTTATCATTTCTCATGATTCTGTGAGTTGGCTGAATGGTTCTGCTGTTGACTTCACCTGAGCTTGCATGTAGTAGCATTCAGCCCGTGGGTTGCCTGGGCTCAACTGGGACTACTGGGCTAGCCGGAGAGCTGGATCTCTCTATCTCTATGTAGTCCTTCAAGCAGCAGTGTGGCAAGGCCAGGGCAACCACATAGGACCTCAAAGACTTCAAAGACCATCTACAGGGCTCAGTAGTTGTCAGTTTTGGTACACTGTGTTGTTCAAAGTGAGTGCAGCCCAGACTCAAAGGGTAGAAAATTCCTTTTAATGGAGGCTCAGTAAAGTCACACTATTAAAGGGCATCCATGCAGGAATGGCATACATATTTGACCAGTAAATAATCTAGCACATGGTTAAATGGCATATTCAGACCACTGTGTCTGGTTCTACCATTGACTAAGCAGCACCAGATTTCCTCCTCCCTCCCTCCCTCCCTTCCTCCCTCCTTCCCTTTCTCTCTCTCTCTCTCTTCCTTCCTTCCTTCCTTCCCTCCTTCCTTCCCAGGATGGAGAGGTAAAGGGAGGCATTTCTCTAGTACTCAGAGAAAACTTAAAACAACTTCCAGAATTCCCAATTATTTATGTCAATAAATGAATTTCATGCAAGTTTGCTGAAGTAAATTTTTGTTATACACAACTGAAAGACCACAACAACAACAAAAAGAGTATTTCAGTTTGCAAATGGCTTTTTGAAAGGCTTTACTGTCTGGGTAGACTATCAGGAGAAAACGGAGAAAGAGAACATGATTTGGGAGAGAACAGGGCAAGATCAGGTAACAGTGAGAAAATCCCAATTTGATCGACACAGATGGAATACAAAGGGGGAGAGTGGGAGACAAGCTGACTGGTATTCTAGAACCATGAATGAACAACCTAGAATGCTACAAAAGACATTCTGTATTTAATTCAACAGATACTGGAAAGTCAGAGAACATTACTGCATAGAGTAACTTAACCAGTGGAAACCAAGAGTAACTAAGATTGATCATATAGATGGCAATATAAAAGAGAAGAAATCAAGAAAGACCCTTGTTAATTCACTTAATTACAGATAATCATTATATATATCTCAACCATTTTATACCTATTTATACCTCAAAAATATACAGTTTTTGTCAATTATACCCTAATAAGACTGGGGAAAGAAAAAGAAAGATGCTTTTAAAGTAGAATCTATCATAATTGGAAACTCATTGTCAGCAATGAAAGGAGAATTGAGGTTTTGAGATTTATATATGTAAAAAAAGAAAGAAAGAAAGAAAGTAAAGTCCTTTCAGCTTGTGGGCTTCTTTTCTTTCTTTCTTTCTTTTTTTTAAGATTTTCTTTATTCATGAGAGAGATTGGGGAGGGGAGGCAGAAGCAGAAGTAGATTCTCTGGGGACCAGGGAGCCCAATGTGGGACTTGATCCCAGGACCCTGGGATCATCACCTGAGCTGAAGGCAGATGCTTAACTGACTGAGCCACCCAGGTGCCCCAGCTTGTGGGCTCCTTAAGGGCAGATTTCAGTGAAAGATATTTTAAACAGGGAAATGGAAAGAGAAGTCTGGTTTATTTTTTAGAAACACTGTTGGCTACTATGGATAGATAAATTTCAAAGAAATGAAACTGGGATCAGAGTAGTTAAGTATCTTGCTCAAGGTCACAGAGCTAGCAAGTGGCAGAAGTATAATATACACCCTGAGAGTCTGGCTCCAATGTGACCCCATTTGCACTTCACTCAACTACCTTTGTGGACAATTATTCTTCTCATATTAAAAAATATCTTAGGCTACCGCAAATAACAGTAACTCATCTGAAATAACGTAACAGCTTCCTAACTCAAGCTCTTCACTTGAGCATTCTACCTTCCTCCACAGAGCTATCATAATTATTTATACACACACACATACCAAGTCAGGTCATATCACACCTTTCTTCAATGCCTCCCTGCTATAGAAAAGAGAAAGTATAAACTTCCTTTAGGCATAATAATGTCTAAAATCCAGTCTGCATTAGTTTGCTAGGCCTGCCATAACAGTACCACAGACTGATTGAATTAAAAAACAGAAGGTTATTGGCTCACAGTCTGGAGACTAGACATCTAAAATCAGGGTATAGGAAGAGTTGATTCCTTCTGAGGGCTATGAGAAAAGGATCTGGTCAGGTCCCTTTCTTTGCCTTGCAGATGCTTTTCTCCCTGTGTCTTCGTATCTACCTCTCTGAGTCCAAATTTCCCCTTTTGTAAGGACACCAGTCATACTGTATGTGGGTCCACCCTAATGACCTCATTTTAACTTAAGATCACTATAGTCAAAGATGTACTTTCAAGTCAGGTCACGCTCAGAGATTTTGGAGGTTAGAACATTAATATGTGAATTTTGAGGGGACATAATTCAACCCATACCACTGGTTTTGCTTAGAGTCTCACAGTTTCCCACCTTTACCTCTCTCCCCAGCAATCCTGAAGTACTTACAGTCACCCCACACAACACTCATCTCCCATCACCATTTGTTTTCATAGCCCGATGTGACTGAATTTTCTATCTGCCCTGCACTGTTTTAGCAATCAGTCCTTCACCATCCCCTTGATCTTCTTAGCTCCTAGGAATCACTAAGAAGACTTTCTTGCTGCTTGGGCTGCACAAACGTCTCTGTAAGACCCCAGGGTTTATGTCAATCACAGCATGTCCCACATTTAGGAGTTTGGGAGAAAGGCTGACATTCATTTGCCAAAATCCCAAGTTTGATGTGTAAAAAGCAAATACGCAGTTTATGTGTGAAAGTAGAACTTCCCAAGATACCAATTGGCCTGAGCACAGTAATTCTTACCTCAAGGCAGGCCTATGTACAATGCCAGTCAGCAACAGAAGGTTGCTTCACAAACAAAACATCAGAAGCAAGAGAATGAGATAATTCAAATGTTAGTTACATGGCACTGGGCTTGAGAGGCCTGAACATCTTTTCCCATGATAGAGATAAGAACATCAATTTGATAATAGTAGAAATAATTGTAAAAAATATTAATATTTTATATTAAATTATATACAATAGGCATTTTGTGTAAAATGAATCATTTTATCGGATCCACACAGTAAGCTAGTAAAGTCAATGCTGCTATCTCTATATTAGATATAAAGAAATTAACATCCAGAAAGGTTCAGCCAATTCTGCAGAATTTGAGCAAGTAGTACCTGACTTTAGATTCCTCAGTCTTACCACTCATGCCATTGGAAGCTCACTGGTACTCTTTCCACTGATCAATGCTTACACGGAAACTTCCAATTTCTTCTTCTACGTATCTGCTCTTCCAACAGTGATCAACACATCTTCTGACAGATGCACTTTTTTTTTAGATTTTTGTTATGTTTTGATGGCTCCGATGCTGTCCTTTATCTATCACACACGGCTGCTTATCTGGGCTATTGTCTCAAGTTTTGGTTTCAAATTTCAGATAGCAATTTAGGAAGTACAAGTTGTAGAAAGATGCCTCACAGTTGCCTGCAAGGTCTGGCACCAACACACTGAACTATAATGTTATCTTTTATTTATATCTATCTCCTCACTAAAATGACAGTTGCCTATTCATAGGACTCTAAAGTATTCATTTTCATACCCCTATGTTTAACAGAGTGCCTCTTGCATGGTAGATATTAAATAAACAATAGTCGAGGATATTAGTTGTATGTGCATGCATGTGTATGTGCATTTGTTTGCAAGGAACATAAACACTCTGGCTGGCATAAGAAGAAAAAGATTAATTGGAAGAATACAGACAAGACTGCAGACTCAGGGGAGACAGAAAGAGGAGGCTTAGAAAAGACATAAACCAGTGCAGCTCAAGGGGTCTGTAGGTCTTGCTAGACTACCTCTTTCAGATAAAGTATCTGGAAGGAATCAGCTCCTACTATTTCTTATCTTTGTGCCAATCAGATCAAAATGAACTAAAGGGGGTCTTGCAGCAACCATCTGGCTGCAACAGGGCTGGCTACCTTGACTGACATCCTGCCAGACTATAGCCAGCAGAGACAGAATTAGTTTCCTCAAAGCTGGAGCTATTTTGCCTAAAGGTGAGGGAATGCATACTGACTACCAAAGGAGAAACAAAAACAAAAAACACTATTCTAGATGATTTAATGATATGAAACTTTTGGAAATCTGAGCTTGGCTGGCATTCTTAGAAGTTATTAGGCACTTGGGGATTAGAGATATGAATTCAGAAATTATTTGCTCATGATTACTACTTCAGCTTTAGAGAATAGGTAAAGTCAGAGAAGAAAAATCAAGAACTTAAAAATAAATAAATAAATAAAAATAAGGAAACTATGAATTTCTAGGGAAAAAATTAGAGATGGTAGGAAACCTTCAGATAACTATGCAACGTCTCCAAACGTTTATTTTTGTTTGGTTTGGTTTTGTCTTTTGTAAAATGCAGAGTACAAAAGGGTCTGCTCCTATGGTGAGTTATGAGGATGAAATGAGATAATCCACATAAAACTCTCACTAAGCTATGCAGCTGATTAAGAGATGGTAACTATCATCTTTACTAGTAAAAGGAGAAAACAGAATGCCACGTCTTGAGAACTAAGGAAGTGGGGGAAACTCAATAGGTTTCATGCTTCAGAGTGACTAAGAATAAGGTTGGGGATCTGATGGTTAGAGAATCATTGGAGATATTTTTCAGTAAGTTAAAAAGGGTTAAAAATTGAATGAGTGCTAAGACAAGGCATGGTTAGGGCAGACTTTCTTCCAAAGGCTTAAGTCTTCCAGAAGACTGGGAATTCATCAAATTCTCTCTGCCAGCATCCAATTACAAATCTGTCCTATGATTTGGACCAGGAATTTGGAATCTGGATGTTACCTTTTCTTTTGGTGCTAGAGCCTTGGAGAGGACAATTCTGAAATAAACCCAGACTTTTTCATTGTCTGTAAACATGTGTCTTACTTTTGGGACTTAAAGAGAGCTTTCTAACTGAAAATTCATGCACAAGCCTAGTTTTAAAAACTAAAGCCTAGTTTTAAAAAAATAAAGCAAAACAAGTACAGTAATAAAAAAATAAAAGAGCCAGCTGATAGAAAATAATATTCCCCTTCCCATACATGCACCTCTGCAACATCTACTCCCAAGAGCTCAGAGAATTTCATGTAGTTCCTGGTTGCAAGCTGATATAGAATCAGTCTACTGCCTGAATTTCCATCAAAACAGTTTATCCTGACTTCCCACTATCCAAACTTTTTATTAAAGTGTATATGTGTGTGTCTATTTACTGAAGTTGCATAAAGATCAAAACCACTAGTTGAAAAAAAAATTTTCCTATTCCTACTATATTTTTGGTGACACAGATAAGTTTCTAAGCATAAATTATTATAGGCACCCAATTACTTAACCTGAGCTCCATGTACACATTAACAAAAAGTGTTGTTTCTTTTTGTTTATTACTTTCCTACTGAAATTCTATACATTTTTAATATCTACTCAAATACTTTCTTTTCTTAAATTCTGCCCAATTCTTCCTTTGCAATTAATCTCTTTCACTTAATGTTTTTTCCCCCTCATGGTCTACATTATCTTCTAATGCATTTCTGTATATTCCACCAATTAAAACTCCTTGGGGTAGGTACTTAAATTTAGGTTAGTTTTTCTAACAGAATTAGCATTCAACCTAGCAACAGAAGCTAGCAACATCAATCCCTCACTATTAGTAGGCACTCAATAAATACGTATGATATTGAATTTTATTGAATTTTATTGATGTTTGTATTTTTTCTAGATCAAGGCACATTGTTCTGTTTAGCTTGTTAACTTCATTTTTCTGAATACTCAAAATTTTATTTATACATCATCTAATTGTAGGGCTGGTGAGGAAATATTCTCATACACCTTAAGAGACTTCAAATCAATGAAAATTGAAAACACATGCCCATACCCATTTCTTCCTTTTTAGTCTTCTCCACATCTATTCAATCTAACTATAGTGGTTGGGCAAGAGAGATGCCCCTACCCGCTAAAAGTACTGTGCTAATCAACTTCAGTAGCAGCCAACAAAGAATCCGAAAAGGCTACTGGAATTATGTTTCTAACAAACTAAGACCTGGTTATAGAGCAAGCCCTTTGTTTCTGTGTTAAAGAAGGGCACCATATCTCAAAATGAAATAAAAACTCTTTATCTTACCATTTTACCATTGACTCTTGGACTCATAAACTTTGAGAACATGAAAGAATCCTAATTCTCATCAGATCTCTTGTCCATTTTAGAAATCAAGAAACTGACACACTGAAAGATTATGTAACTCTCTACACATATAACCACTTGCCAGGGATATATCTGACATGATAGCTCCAATAGCAGAAAACTTATAAAGACATTCATAATATTTGCCCTAAATGAAGGGCACTGATCAAGCTATTTCCTTCAAAAGAGATGGGATTACTTAAGCTGATATTGTAGACCAAGTGTCTACTTCTCATCTAGTGTAATTTCTGTGTCACTCATCAATACTAGACCAAAATGGCCATCAGCTCCCTGAGAGTTCTACAACCAGCAAAAAGCCAACTGACCTGATCTTGACCTGACTCCAGTGGTACACAGGATACTATATCCTCTATCCATATTGATAAGAACATTAAAGAATATCTTTTCCTAAGAGAGTTCTGTCTTCCAGATCCCTTGTCACCATTTCAATGGTTTTGGAGTGTCAATCTATTTCTGCTGGAATTTCAGGTCAATTATTATTGAATATCACAATTTTCACACTCTACGAATGGTTTCTTTGCCGAAGATTGCTGCTGTCTCTGATGTTTGTTTTATGAAATGTGTCAGTGCAGTAGGATTGAGACTCAGAATATTAATGGTTGATAAACACAATTACCTAGGGACGCCTGGATGGCTCAGTTGGTTAAGCAGCTGCCTTCGGCTCAGGTCATGATCCCGGTGTCCTGGGATCGAGTCCCACATCGGGCTCCTTGCTTGGCAGGGAGTCTGCTTCTCCCTCTGCCTCTGCTTGCCACTCTGTCTGCCTGTGCTCTCTCTCTCTCTCTCTCTCTCTCTCTCTGACAAATAAATAAAATCTTAAAAAAAAACCCAACACACACACACAATTACCTATAACACTAAAAATTCCATGTTTCATGTAATTCACTACACGTTATTTATGCCTCTCAAGTCAGCTTGAAATAGTCATCAGAAGGACAGTAAAAGTGCCGAGTGCGATACTCTGTCACTGGGGCCACTTGGATTTTTTCAGACCCCAGAGGCATTTCCATTTGCCTCATTAGGCATTTGTTTAACCAGCATCATCAGTTCTCTGTTTCTAACTTAGCATCAGAAACTAAGGCTTTAATAATGAGCACAAAGTGGTGGAAGACTGGCCTAATCTATATTATATTGAGTACTAATGAAATCCTGGTGTTTTCAAAAACTCCTCAATAATTAAACTGGGCGAGACACATACTAGGTTAGTTTACAGAGGGCTTGAAACAACTGAGTAGGATAATTGATGATTAAATACAAAGGATCTGCAATTTGTTTCCTAGAATGGAAATCAGAGCACTAAAGAGAATACACAGAGTCCTAAATGAATGACATGATACACATGCAAATGGGTTAAAATATTCAAAAATTATAAAAGATAATTGATAGCACAGATAAAATAAACTATATTTCAACAAAAGTTTATTTTAAAAATCAAGGTTTTCTTCCCCCTCCCATTGGGAAGGATACTATAGAAGAGAAATAGAACTGATCCAAAAAAGTTCTGTACTATCACCAGAAGACACTGAAAACTGAGTGAGGCTCTTAAAAGTGACCAGGGAACATAGTTTCCAGTCATATTTCCCTCCCATGTGTCTTACATTGTCTTAGAGTATCATGCCTCTGTGATACTGTTGGATGTGGCTTCCTTAGTCTGCTTTATGAGAAACTCCATTTGGGGCAGGAGGCAGCTAAGGTAGCAGCAGAAGGACTAGAAAATGGCACTCTATGTCACTGCCAGGATGGTAGAAAGCAATTAACTACAGCTAACTTTAAGATAAAATACCTTGCAAATGAAACATAAATAGAGCACCTTTGACAGAAGAATGCAAACATACAGTGCTAAATCTGTAATATAACAATGGAAGAAAATGGAACTTGTTTTGCTTGCTAAGATGACACTACTAAGCCATCAACAGTAGGTCATGTACTTAAATCTTCTCACCAGAAGTAGTGATAGGACTGGACTCAGCCATGTAAATCCTGTATCCCATCTTCCTCATGCTAAACAAGAATTTATTTATAAGATAATAGCCACCACCAGGTAAAATACTAACTGGACCATCCAAAGATTAAACTCACAACTGTATTCTCTTTAAAATCAGGCACCAAATAGACTAAGCTAATCCATAACCCCAATATACTTCTGTATTTTACCTTAGGCAAACTTACTTTCATGCAAAGCAGGTTTAATTATTCTCCTCTGTTATCTCTCCTGAATATAATTTATTATATATGTATTTACTTTCCCATGACCTTTCTAACCCTCACTAGATGATAAACTCTAAGGTAGAATCTACATCTCCTTCATTCATCACTCTATAGTGTCTAGAAGAGTGTCTGCTACAGGGTACAACTTATAGATAATTGCTGAATCAATCAATCTGTAATCAAGAGAAAAATAAATGGTGGAGAGGTTAATTGCTAAAATTATTTCCCAGAGGATAATAAAACATGAATAGTTTGATATTTTAGCAACAGATCTGAAGCTGAAAAGAAATAAAGGAAATCAGTAAACTCTACTGCAGAGAAAACAAATTTTCTAACTGTAAGCCAGGGGAACCTTGGTTAAGTTTCAAACTAGAAATCACCTTTATACTTTATCTGCAGCATTGGGCTGCATATCATGATGATCGGTAGCCTCCAAAGGCTTTTGAAATATATACCAAGCTCCAAACTCCTCAGCACAGCACACCCCAAATTTATGTCCACTTCAGTCTTTGCCATTTCAGTGATAATTTACTACTTGGGCTGGAGATAATAAGCAAATACTATATATTTCTACTCACTTACATGGACAAGAGCCTTCAATGACTAGCAAATCATTTATTTTATAATACTGTAGCTCTAGCCAAACATTCTTATCCTCTCATACCACATTTGCATTTGGTGATTTAGTATAATCAATATTTTTTTCATTGCCTATTACTTTTGAATTAGAGTGCTTACTGAAGATTTTATTTTTCTGGAGGGATGTTGAAGGTTGAAGAGTATATGTGTGTAAGTATGAGATGTATGTTTGGAAAGGGAATCTGAAGGTGTAGAGAGGAATAATGGAGGGCTTTTGACTTGGTCTTATAGATTACAGAAAGTATGTCATTTTATACACATTTCTTCCCTACTAGTTCATCCTATTAAATGAATAATATTCCCTAAAAAGTCCCATCTACAAATCATTTGATGGATGTCTCTTTGAAGGTGATATTGCTCCAACATACAAACAGACCAAGGCAGGAAAACTTCTGTAATAGCTGCAAAAAGTTGTCACCTAACTTTAGGTTGAAAGCCTCCAATAATGAAGAGTAAAGGAACAAAATGGAGTAGTAGAAATGTGGAAAACTACTGATGCTTATTTGATGGACTTCTCTGATTGTTGTTGATTCATCTCCAACACATGCCAACCATTAGCAAGTTCTTCACATCCCACCACCAAACCGTATCCCGGTGTATCTACTTCATCTCCATTGCTCATCATGCCCTCTGTCCTCGCCAAACCACCATGAAGCCTCACTGAGTCCCCTCTAATTGTCTGACTTGATCTTTGCTTCTATTCTTGTAATCCAGCAGTTGCAAGTCAAAGTAACATTTTCAGAACATAAATTGTCTCATATCCCTTTCTTGCTTTAAGGATTCCAGTGGCTTCCTCTCTCACTGGAATCAAATTCAAATTACTGAGGACCAGTATATTGCCTGACCTCTGTTTACCTTCCCAAGCAGCCTCTGTGTCCCCATTTCTATCCCCGCAATAAACTGTTCCCATAGAGGTTTTCCATATTTAGTTTCTACAGCCTGCAAAGCCCTCCCTCCTTTCCTCTATTGGCTGAAACCCGTACTTCACCAAAGGAGAGCATTCATTACCAACCTGTGGAGTATTTATCTCTCCTCCAACCTGCAAAAGCACTCTTTATGCAATATCCTGTCTAACTTCGGGGAACTTGTCAGCATCTGAAATTATTTTAATTATTCACAGATTCATTTTTCCTTTTGTGTATTTTGTTGATTCAATTATAGTTGCCCAGAAAAGTTTCTCATTCATGGAAGTTGTCTAATAATTTTTTACTGATTGCATAAATGAAAGAGAATTCTTGTTCTATATAATAAATTCCTGATGATCATAACTTCCTTACCATGGAATGAGCCACCTGAAAGTAACCTCATCATATTTGGGCCTTTGAAGCTCTGAAAGCTCATATGGAAATAACATTCATCACATTGTATTAAAACTCATAGTTTACATGCTCTTCTCACCAAACTCTGAGCAGCATGAAGGCAGAGACTGTGTATTATTCAATTCTAGATGTCCTGTGCCTATCACAGAAGAGATATTTCTCTATAATGATATGTGTCACTGAAAGACTTCATATACTAGATAGTAGCAGGAGATGACAAAGCAAATCTTAAGTTTTTTAACTGAATTACAAACAGAAACAGTACCAATTACCTGTGGAGTTAACTTGGACTGCCAAGGCAGTTAGATCAGTGTAACTAAATCTGCCACATATTTTTTTTAGTAATGCACCAAAAAAAATTTAATTAAGAAGATATGGCAGGTACTGAAGAAACACAAAAATAGAGATATCAGACAGCAAGGCTGATGGTATAATATGGACCTGGAAGGAAGTGTAACTTGATACTAATTGAACAAAACTGATGGTGAGCCTGTCTGGAGAGGAAGCCCTGCCTGCTTGCATTCCACTGGACTGTTCTGCAAGGGCTCCTGTTGCCAGGGCAGTAGCTGAAATGATGTCTTTTCCTCTTTCCTGCTGAAAGCTATAACACTATTAACAGTTGTCTTGCTTGAGAAAACCACATGTGAACCAACAAAATTTTGCATAATACTGACATTATACCCCTACTTAACAATAGTAGATGAGCTAACCTGAGTTACAGAAACACGCAAAATGACAGAATAGACACAGTGGTGATTGAAACAATGATATAGGATGACAAACATATTTTGGCTTAAGGGGCATCTTCACAATTTTTCTTTGGCAGTCAACAGTATTTGAAAAAGAAGAATATTAATTGCTTTACTTCAGGACAATGAAGTGTGGTAATGGACTTATGATCTGAGATATTCCCTTTGGAGTTACATGACATAACATCTATCTTTGCGGGAGGGGGGGTGTTCTTATTATGTTGACACTCTCATAAAGAAGTTTGGACCTCATAGACACTTGCATTTGATTTTACATTTCTAAAGCCCAATCTTGGTGTTGTCAATATTTAAGGAGTTTTGTTGGTCCTTTAGAAAATGGTATACTCTATGTAATTAATATCATGAACACTATGGTTAGTGATGGTCTAAGAATACAAGCTTAAATATTATGAACTAGTCCTTTTGTGAATGCTCTCACTTGTTTTTGAGTAGCTCTTAATAAAATATGATTGATTAAATCATGATGGATGATGGTCCTTTATTATTGACCTTTCAAATTATGAATTGGTTTCACATTCAACATGTTGACTAAACATCTTTCTCCATTATTAAACATTTCTATGTAAAGGATATGCAATATTAAATCTATATCTAAGTTTTATGATTTAATAAATGACTTGGCTATATGCTTATTAAATATATGAAAACCTAGATAGAAAAATTAAGATAAAAAATGAGGTATAGGTTTGTAAATAGTCACTACTTATTCTTCTAGGTTGAGTGATTATTAAACAAGTGGTAGGGATAGTACCTGAGCATAACTTGTCAATCATAGTTGTGTTCTAGATAAGCAATTACAAATTAATAGAAAGCTAAATGAAGGTCATGACATCTTCTCTTCATCATCTTGAATAAAGTTACATACAGTCAGGTGTTTGGGATATAAATTTTGAAGTCAGCAATGATATACCACTGAATCATAGATTCTCTGAGTTGAAAGAAATCTTAGGGAAACCTACTTATTGGAACCCTATGTCTGATAAATCAGTCCCATTTACAAAACTTTTAATATATTTATCTTTCAGTTCCTTTTGAAAACCTCTTACAGCAGGATATTGATTGTAAAACAGCATATTCCATCTTTGAATACCTCCATCTGTTAGAAACATTTTTCTAAAGCTGACCAGAATCTGTGAACTCACAATTCCCATCCACTGATAGTCACAAAAAGAAACTGAATTTCTCTAAAGTTTAACAATTATTTTCATGAATAATTATTCCAGTCAGGAAGTACCCACTAATTTTTCTCTTCTCTCACACATAAATAGTTCTCCTTTATCCTTCCAACTATACCTGACAGTGATTTACAAAGTCACCAAAGTCTTCCTGGGGATTTTCACCCAAGTATACTCAATTTCTATGTATTTCACTATGTCCTCCCTACAGCTAATCACAGTTCACTTTCATTAAGCTAGAAAGTTTTAGTTCTAGAAATAGCTATGTATATAAAAGTGTATAAAAGGGAACATGTATAAAATGCATTTCTCTACACAGTGTTAAAAATAGTGTCATAACCAATTATCAATAAGATAGCCATATAGGGACAGAGAGTAAAAAAAACATAACTAAGAGAGAACACTATAAGCATATGATGAATGAGCAAATACAACAGTCCCCAACTCTCAGACTGAGTCACAATGATATCTAGGTGAAGTTTAATTTATAGAAAGCCATAGAAAATGAAAACATGTATTGCTCAAGCTGACACTTGAGGTACAAACTCTCCAGACTGGACTAGAGTGGGGCTAATAGAAGCTTTTACCTGTACTTCTCAGAAGAAGGCAAGATTCAAAATGTTCACACTCACACTCTTTGCAGTCTTGTCCCAACAATGACTCAGGAAGAACTTGCAACCAACTAAAGTTTCTCACACAGATTACTATCACTATTTGATTCTATCTTCTCCTTCCTGGATTTTTTTATACTTTATTTTATTAGGTTCAATTATAATTTTAATATGCTGATATGGAATTGGATCTCATCAAAGTTTTTATTACTTTGTTTTGAACCATTTAGGACATATCAACAGTCTTAGCAAAATTGGTAAAATTAGAATTAGATAGTATAAAAAGCAGAGATCTTTAGCTAGTAACTCTATTTGAAAGTGATCAATTTCTATTTGTCACATCACATTGGAGTATACACTGTTGCTATTTCTAGAAAGGTGAGTGATGGAGAAAGATAAATCAAGGGAAGGTCAAATGTAATCTGTTAATCATCCTATAGTTATAGCACCATTATGAACCTTTTATAGTTTTATGTCTAATGTTGCCCAAATTTTCTAGATACATTTGTTGCCTCCTGCTTAAAGGATTAAAAATAACATCATACCTAATATTTGTTTGCACACACACACATACACACACACAAATCTTCATTGTCACACAATGAACACAATGTCACACAATTGTCACACAATGGACACACTTGTCACACAAGTTATGCACTCTTATACAGACTTCTCAATGAAACCGTTCCCTGTATTATGCATCTTTTATAAACTTTTAAATGAAGCAAAGAGAGAACTCTTGAAGGGTAAGATGGTTTTGACAGTGTGATTCATTTTTTTCTAAGCCATAACCACTAAAATAATAAACAAACAAATAAACAAAACCTGTCAGGTTGGCTGTCAAATATAATTAGACTATAATGGCTGCTGTGAGACCTTCGTTTATTTCTAGCACAATGAGCTGGAACAGAACTTCACTGTGCTTGTGCCAGTGGTGGATTTAACAGACCAGACAGGGAGACCTGATTGTTGGGACAGCCCTTTCCTTTCACACCCAAGGAATGTGCCAAAGACTCCCCTGACGAAGATGGCCCAGGAATTAAGGTTTCGTGTAGAGCAATACAAAAGGCATGACCTTCCAATCAGGAGCTTAGAGTTCTTTTCTTTTCTCTGCCACTACTTGGTAACATAAGGCAAGGTACCCAAACATGAGGTATCTCTATTTTCAGGTATACAAAATGAGGGGCCTGGACTCAACTATCTCTTTTCAGGACAGCTTTAATTTTTTTTTTTATTCTATTCATTATCTAGGAGTCTTAAAATCAATCAGGCATTAAAAAGAGAATTCAGTTGACTCCAGTTCTATTTTGCCTTTCATTGGATATTTTGTCTGTGGTGGAAATCAATATTATATTTGCTCTTAATCTATGGAAGTAAGGAATTGGTAGGAAAAGTTGGTGAGAAAAATAAAAAAAGATTCAAAGATGCCCTTTTCCCTAATAAATCTAAAAAATACTGAGGGTATCATCTAAGTAACAGATCTTAATTATTATACATAATTGGGAATGAAAATACTCCTACTGTTGTACTTTACTCAAAATGTTTAAGTCTGCAAACTCTACAGCATCCCTTTTCTTCCTCCTTGCTGATGTTATGCTTGTGGACCTGATCCAAAGAGGCCTGAGAGAGCCAATTGTTCAATTTCCAGGAATCTTGCAAATTGGTTATAACATAGACATTATCAAATATCAAACTACATAAACTCAATAAATTACATTAAAAACAAGATAGTAAGAACTCAAAAATTTCAAGTATCTTACTACTGAGTACTATTATCTATGTTTTTGGGTTGATTTACATTTATTGCATCTGTAGAATGGAAATTCTACATAATGGTATGCTACTGCATACTTCTTCTCAACTCTACATTCACTGCTGTTATGTTGGTAGCATGAAACTGGCAGTGTTGGGAGTATTTCCATCATAAAAATAGGCAAATGCTATAAATCAAAACATGATGCACTGTTTTGTTGATTATCTAGACTTAAAGGAGTAATATAAATATGTTAATAATGTGGATTAAATTTAGAAGTACATCATCTCAAAGCTGTTAGGTTATGAAAAGAACACACAGTGGTGAAATATCCTTCTGGTATTCAAAGATCTCGCAAAGTAGCACCACTGCCAACTGGTAACAGCTTCTGTGCCTGCTCCACACAGACGAGGCAAAAATATCCAGGCCTACTGAGGCTGAGCAGTGCATCGGGTCTCTGACTGCTGTTTTCCAGAAGTGTGCTGGAAAGGAGCTCTGAGACAGAGTTCCCTACCTTCATGAATACAGAACTGGCTGCCTTCACAAAGAATCACAAAGACCCTGGTATCCTTGACCACATGATGAAGAA
The DNA here is from genome assembly GCA_004024625.1 of Mellivora capensis. Classification (NCBI taxonomy): domain Eukaryota; kingdom Metazoa; phylum Chordata; class Mammalia; order Carnivora; family Mustelidae; genus Mellivora; species Mellivora capensis. Next base: position 28,871 of record PISX010020076.1, read on the forward strand.
ACTGGACTCAACTCTGACAGGCAGCTGGATTTCCAAGAATTTCTTACTCTTATTGGTGGCATGGCCATGGCTTGATATGACTCCTTTACAAGGTCCACCTATTTATAGAAGTACTTCTGAGAGACTCTTGAGCCTGGCCTCCAGGCCACCGCCCTTCCTTCAAAGCAGGCTCCCAATCACCACTTCGTCCTCGCATCCTACACATACCCTGAGTATCCACCGACCTGTGCAGGGCAGTCCTGCTGATAAATAATAAAGCAACAGGATTTTTAAAAGCACACACACTTTGTGTGTAAAAAAGATCTAGCAAAGATGTCTTCACATTAATGATAAATTGGTGAAATTCTGATATACACCTTCACTGTTATTTTTTTTTTAATTTATTTATTTGTCAGAGAGAGAGGGAGAGAGAGAGAGCGAGCACAGGCAGACAGAGTGGCAGGCAGAGGCAGAGGGAGAAGCAGGCTTCCTGCCGAGCAAGGAGCCCAATGTGGGACTCGATCCCAGGACGCTGGGATCATGACCTGAGCTGAAGGCAGCCGCTTAACCAATTGAGCCACCCAGGCGTCCCCCTTCACTGTTATTTTACTTTCATATCACCCATTAACTATAATGAAATTACCAACTAACATTTATGCTGAACTATGCTCATGAACTACCACAACAGCCTAATATAAAAATACAGATGTAAAGTTTGGAAAACATTTGGTGAACATATTCTGTATGAATCAATTAGATAAGTGGAATTTATAATAAAGAATATTGCACATACTATTATCATTAGCTACACATCCTTGATAGCAATGAAATTTATAATATCCCTGTCACTGGACAAATATGTGGTCCCTTTCAACAGTCATTTGTTAAGTATTTACCAACATACCATGATTTTGCCTTCAAAATTTAATCGAAAATCATCAGAAACTTGTGTTTCCAATTCCCACTGCAGCTAGGGATGGCCGTTTATCCTAGTTCTGCTCAGTTACACTAAAGTGAACTTGGTAGAAGTCCTCTGAGAAATATTTTATTAATTGATAGAAAGGAAGAGATATGTAAAGAGAAGGTCCCTGCATATTCTTTCTTGCCTCAGACATTTCATAGCACTGGTTGCTATGAGCTGTGGCAGCCATTTCGTGCCGGTGAAGGGAAGATCAAGAGACTCATAGAGAAGTTACCTGGAGCTGATACCATAAAGTCACCAAAAATTTCCTTGGAATTACCTCTCTCTGCACTTCTTTTTGAGACTTATTAGTAAACTTCTTTTCTTTCGGTCATGTTTTATTCAGGTATTTTCTTACTTGCAGCCAAAAGCATTCCAATACAAAGGCTTGTACTTTTCACCTTGGGTGCTTCTCAAGAAATCTCCTAAACATACATAATCCTGTATCTAAGCTGCCGATTAATTTACTGTGTGTGTGTATGTACATGCATACACTTCATACACACCTTCTCTTTTATTTGGACATACTGTGCTTTCTTCCACACTCAGCCACTGAAAATACCATCATTCTGGTTGGAATACCTCAACCCCTTCTCATTTACCCTCAGTAGTTAAACTGCATAATGATCTCAAGATCATATCTTCCACTATCACTATAGTTATTATTTATTGTAATAAAATATCATCTTTTCTTTTGTAGCATTTATCTTAGTTTTATATTTTACATTCATTTGTATAATTATTAATTGCTAATAATATTGGGCTTAACTATTCCTTTTATTAATAATATATCTAATTGTATGCTCTCTCCACTAATCTCTGGACTTACTTTTCACCCTGACATCCCTGGAATGTTTAACTTACCTTCCAGGACATCATGTATTTTTTTTTTTTTTCACTGACTGACTACTCCTTCTCGACTTCCTTTGATGGCTTCATTTCAGCTCCTTGAACTCTTAATAGTAGTGTCTCATTCACTGCACAGTCCTTTATCTCCTTATTTCTTACTATGACATCCGTTCCATGTGGGGAATCATCCTATCTAATTTCTTCAAATAATATCAATGATGACAATAGCCCAGATTTCCTAATGAAAATCTCCACCAGGAACTCAAAATCAACATACTCAAAAAAAAAACAAAAACCAACAAACCTCCTGATCTGTCCTGACTTCATACCCCACAAAACCTTCTACATGTACACTCACCCACATCCCAAGTAAACGCAGGTCTGTTTGTCAGTTATTCAGGCCAAGTAAATTTGAGTTAACCTTGTCTTATCTCTTGCTGTGTCATTCCAGGTCCTACTGATAAGGAAATTCTGTAGCCCTACCTTCAAACTACATCAAGAATGCACCCACATCTTCCCAACTCCATCATTACCACCCTAGTCCAGTCCTCTATATCTTTTCCCTGGATTATTGTAATTGCCTTCTAACTAGTTTCCCGTCTTCCTCTTCACTCCTCTTCAGACCCTTCTCTACATAATGGCATGTGGCTTTTACTCTACTTGAGAACGAGAGGCTTTGGGGCATTAATCTTTTATAATAGGGGCGCCTGGGTGGCTCAGTGGGTTAAAGCCTCTGTCTTCGGCTTGGGTTATGATCTCGGAGTCCTGGGATTGAGCCCCGCATCAGGCTCTCTGCTCCGCGGGGAGCCTGCTTCCTCCTCTCTCTCTCTCTCTGCCTGCCTCTCTGCCTACTTGTGAACTCTGTCTGTCAAATAAATAAATAAAAATCTTTAAAAAAATAAAAATTAAAAAAAAATCTTTTATAATAGCCCCGATTAAACAATTATTGCATGGTTCTCTTTTGAATGTCCAAGGTGATTCTGACATAAGTTATTTGAGGATGATACCTGCAGAAACAGTGGGTTTAAAAGCAGTGGGGAAATAAAGTAAAAAGAGGAAATCCCCTTTGTGATTTCTGTCATCTCTCCTTTATCCTAGAGTTTCTGCCTGAGTTGCAACTCAAACACATGATGCTGCTATATGTCAGCAACATGTGTTTTATGTCTTGGGTGTTATTTCTTAGCAATGTATATGAGACACTTGACACAAATGCATGGACTATCTTTCATAGAAAACAACAGAAAACCACTTGAAGCTTTTTATCCACCATCATTCTCTTCCAGGGCCAGTTCAATATAGCATCAGTTCTGATGTCAGAACAAGAAAGAATCTGTGTTTTGTTTCATGTGACAATATTTAAGGGACATTGATTTTATATTTGAGCACACAGTATTAATTTCCTTAAATTGAAAAAATAACAATGGGCCATCATAAAATATACACTTTTCTTACTGAATTGTAATATCTTCCTCCCTTCTTCACTGGCCTTTTCTTCTTTCCTCCCATCTCCTTCTCCTCCTTTAACTCTCTTTTTTTTTTCCCCTTCACTCCTGCCTCTCTTTCTTTCTCTCTTCCCGTGTTCTCTTGTGAAGCCATGGACACGACAGTGTGAGGATGACAGCAGGCACCAGCATCTTCCATGTTATACATGGGATTCTGAGCACAGCATGCCTTTGGCCTAGGCAGGTGGGAGAACTGAGAGAAGCAGGCTAGCCATCTGGAGACGAACATATGGGTGGTGTGGCATACGTTCTCACAATTGGCGGCTGGGATGATCAGAAATAGAATAGGGAGGTTTGACTCCTCTTAATCATAGAAACAACAAAAATACTGAAAATCAAAGGGGGTATTAATATAGAGGGATCCCAGCTTAAAGAAGAAATACAGTTTTCCTAAATGTTCATATAGTGCTATATATTTAAACTTTTTTAAAATTTAGAAATGTTTTCACTTTTATACAAGTATGAGTGACTTTTCTCTCTTGTGTCTAATTACTAGCATCATCACCATCATCATTATTTTAATAGCTACTATAATAGTAGCTTACTAAAATACTAGTTGTTTAGTACAGTAGTTCCATCAATTGGAGAATTAAAAGAATCACTATGGGATTTTTTTTTCTTCCTACTGATAGCCAGATTTCAACTCAGACAAAATGAAACAGACTCCTGAATAGTGGGTATAAAATAGGTACAAAATAATGCAAAAAAAAAGAAACAGGTTTTTTTTTAAACTCTTCCTAGATTTTATTCTAATCATTAGTTATCTTTGCTACATCTTTAAACTTTTTCTGGGCTAGAAATCAGGAGTGCTACATTTCACTTCTAACTTTGAAGTTTCCCAGAGCTTTAGGCACATAATTTTAGTTTCTTGGGACTCCATTTCCTCATCTCAAAAACACAGTGATCAAAATAAAAGATCTTTACATTCAGCTATTCTGTGATAGGATTTATGATTCTAAGTTCACTGTAGTTGAAGCTAAGCAAAGTGAATAAGACAGAACTACTGTACGCTAAAACAAATTGGGAATTATGTCAGAAAAATTAAATAAACATTCCCTGGTAAAACAGATTAGGGTGGCTAGTCTAATAATGGTTCCAGGATGGCTACTTTAGAAGCTAAACTTCTATTCTCTACAAAATTGAATGAACAGGGAAGTTGAGAGACATATGTACAGAAAAAAAAATGTTACCTAGTGTATTGGGTTTATTTCTGGGTGTGTCACTTTCAGAGCTATCTATATTTTACCTAGACAATGAAAAGCGTACTCAGGGAGGGATGATCAAGATTATAAGGGGCCACAAAAGCACTTAATATAAAGACTAATTGAATAAATGAAGGTCATTATTCTTGAAGAAGGTCCAAGTCATAATGGGAAGCATGATGGTTCTCCTCAAATATATGAAGAAATTTTAGGTAGAAAAGAAGTTATACTTCTTTTATATGTACTAAAGAAAGTCCATTAATTTATTCCATATATATCTATGTAATGGATATTATATCAAACAATAAGCCAAATGTCAAGGGCCAGATATTAAACAAAAACAAATATGGAGTCTGCCTTCATAAAAATTTCAGCCCAGAACCTAATAAATCCTAGAAATAAATATAAAATTAGAAATGCAATGTGTTACATAGGAGAGAAATTGATCTAGTTAGGAAGGTTGGTAAGTGTTTTCCAGGGAAGAATCCATTGTAGCCAAAATCTAAAACATGAATAAGAAGGAAATAATTTTGCAAAAATTGATTTTATGCATGTGTGTATGTGTGTGTGCCTGAATGGAAGAGTGTTTGGTAGAAGGAACAGTATGAGCTAAGGTCTTACAATAGAAGGGACATGGTCTAATTGAGAAACCAAACAGGTGGTTGGGACATACAGATTTAATAGAGACTGTAAAAGGGAGCTAAGGTCTTATTAGTTGTAATGATAATTCATGGAAGTGTTTCATGTTGGGATGAAGCAGGTGATATCACTGCATATTTACTCAGATAAATGTGGTGGGAAGGCAATTAAAAGAGACACAAAAGTGGCTGCTGATTAACCACTTAGGAAGCTTCTCCCTCCAGACAAGAGACGGGAAAAGTTTAGTCTAAAGGAGTGGTGACAGCCATGGAGATGGAGAGAACCGGGTATGCATGTGGGATGTTTAAGAATGAAGAGCAACTGAATTTTTTGTTGAACTGCACAGTGGAAGAAAAGGATAATGTAGACTCCTGGTTTTCTGGCTTATATAAGGAATGGATGCTAGTGTTCTTGTCTTTCACTGATGAGATTAAACTAGGGAGACCAGGTTTGGAGACTTGCATATAGAGATTATGGGCTGAATCTAGTCATACTGAATTTATGTGTCATGTTTAAATTTTTAAAATCACCAAGTCTATACACACACAGAGTCAAGAGAGTCAAGACACAGCTTAGTATTCGTGAAAGCCAGAGTTGCTGAAAAGTCTGGGAAAGAAAGGGCAAGTGAGAAAAGACCTTTTTGAAAGCAGGCTGACTCTTCCTAGTCCTGATCTTGTTTTAAACCAATACTGAGACAAGCATAAAAGAAGCCCTCAGCAAATATTCAGCAAGAATCCAGTGTGACATTACCCAGAGGTCTGTATTCAAGGTTGAAAGTAGTACTGGAAAAAATAAGCTTGTCTGTGTGTTCCTTGCTTGGCACTAAGCCTTACTGCCTGCTGATAATTCAAGCTGTTAATAAAAAGAGGGCAACCTTTCCCCACACATCAACAATGAAATAAATACATACATACATACATACATACATACATACATAAAACATGTGAGGAAATGCATAAAGCAAAACAAGTAAAGGAACAGCTGAAAAAGGGGAAAACAAAGTCAATAAAAGCTATCAATCAGGGATGCTTTAAGAGTGTAACAATTCAGTATTGAAAAGAAAACAGAAATATAATTGTAGAGGCTGCTTAGTATTTGCATAGCCATCATTAGAATGCTCACTACAGTTAACATTTCTTAAAGAACTTTCTTCATAAACATAATGTGCCTACAATTTAAATGACACTTTCTCCAGTTGTCTGAAGCACTGAATAAAATAGCTCTGAATTCCCATTGACCATTAAGACGTTCAAAAGTTATTTTATTTAAGGAGCAGTCAAGATGGCGGAGAAGTAGCAGCTGAGACGACATCAGGTAGCAGGAGATCAGCTAGATAGCTTATCAAACCATTGCGAACACCTACAAATCCAACGGGAGATTGAAGAGAAGAAGAACAGCAATTCTGGAAACAGAAAATCGGCCACTTTCTGGAAGGTAGGACCAGTGGAGAAGTGAATCCAAAGCGATGGGAGGATAGACCGCGGGGGAGGGGCCGGCTCTCGGCAAGCGGCGGAGCAACGGAGCACTAAATCGGGACTTTTAAAAGTCTGCTCCACAGAGGGACATCGCTCCAGAGGCTAAACTGGGGTGAAGCCCACGCGGGGTCAGCGTGGCCCCAGGTCCCGCAGGGTCACTGAAGGATCGGGGGTGTCTGAGTGTCGCAGAGCTAGGAGGTATCGGAGTGGGGAGCTGGCCACAGAGACAGAGCTGAGGAGTGAGCTCTCAGCTCAGGGTTACCTTGAACTGGTCGCAGGTTGGGTGAGCTCGGAGCGCGGCCAGAGGCAAGGGAGATGGGAGTGGCCGGGGCTTTTCTCTGAGGAGTGGAGCCCCAAAATCTCAGCTCTTCCGGGCCGGAGACTAGGAGGCCGCCATTTTCATTCCCGTCCTCCGGAACTCTACGGAAAGCGCTCAGGGAACAAAAGCTCCCGAAAGCGAAACCGAGCGGATTACTTAGCCAGGCCCCTAGTAAGGGCGGTGCAGCTCTGCCTCGGGCAAAGACACTTGAGAATCACTACAACAGGCCCCTCCCCCAGAAGATCAAAAGAAATCCAGCCAAGACCAAGTTCACTTAACAAGGAGAGCAGCGGAACTCCAGAGGAGAAGAAAGCAAAGTGTGGAATTCATGGCTTTCTCCCCATGATTCTTTAGTATTGCAGTTAATTCAATTTTTTCTTTAAAGGGCATTTTCCTAGGGTCTTTGCCACCCTTTTAGTATTTTATTTGCTCCTTCATATAATCTTATCTGGAAAAAATGACAAGGCGGAAAAACTCACCACAAAAAATAGAACAAGAGACAGTACCAAAGGCTAGGGAACTAATCAATACAGACATTGGTAATATGTCAGATCTAGAGTTCAGAATGACAATTCTCAAGGTTCTAGACGGGCTTGAATAAGGCATAGAAGATATTAGAGAAACCCTCTCTGGAGATATAAAAGCCCTTTCTGGAGAAATAAAAGAACTAAAATCTAACCAAGTTGAAATAAAAAAAGCTATTAGTGAGGTGCAATCAAAAATGGAGGCTCTTACTGCTAGGATAAATGAGGCAGAAGAAAGAATTAGTGATATAGAAGACCAAATGACAGAGAATAA
>PISX010020077.1:0-36663 GCA_004024625.1 Mellivora capensis
GGGCAGGGCAGCGCAGGAGGCTAGGGGCTCATGCACTGGGTAACCTTCAGGTGGCTGGGCTGCCCGCCTGTGCCCAGCAGCCGCCCTGACAGCGAAGTTGGTCTGGATGGGGGTCCAGTCTTCCTGTTGCTGGCCAGGATGAGGGCAGGTTACGACAGAGTGCAACTGGCTACCTTTGGCAGCGGTGAGACCCCATATGACATTTTTTTAAGCAGCTTTATTGAAGCATATTGTATATATCATAAAATTCAGCATTCAAAGTATACAATCCAGTGATGTTTAGTATATTTACTGAATAGTGCAACTATCACCCTGAATCAATCTTAGGGTACTTTCATTACCACAGTAAAATTCTTCATACCTAATTAGTCTTATTCCTTACTTCTACCCCCAGCCCCAGGAAATCACTTACCTATTTTTTTTTCCTTTTTTCAGTCTCTTTAAATTTGCCTTTCAGAACCTTTCATGTATGTGGAATTATATTGTATGTGGTCCTTTGTGAATGGCTCTTTTCATCTAGCATAATTTTTGAGTTTAATTAATTAATTTATTTTTTGAGAGAGCAAGGACAGAGGGAGAGGAGATAGTCTTAAGCAGCCTCCCCGATCAACCAGATGTGGGGCTTGATCTCATGACTGTGAGATGCTGACCTGAGCTGAAACCAAGAGTAAGATGCTTAACCAACTCATTTAGCATAATATTCTTGAGGCTTATCCATCCTGTAACATCTATCAGATCTTCATTCTTTTTTATGGATGCATAATATTTCATTGTGTGGCTATAATACATTGTATTAACCATTCATCAGTTGATGAACATTTGGGGTTGTTTCTATACTGGGGCTATTATGAATAATGCTATTATCAACATTTGTTTAGAAGTTTTTGCATGGACATATGCTTCATTTGTCTTGGATATATACCTAGGAATGGAATAAATGGATCATATGGTAACTCCCATGTACAACTGCTTGAGGGACTAGTAGACTGTTTTACAAAGTCTTGTACATTCCCACCAGCAATATATAAGAGTTCTTTGTTTCTTCACATACTTATTAATATTTCTTATTCCCTGGCTTATTTATTATGGCCCTTATAGTAGATATAAAATGGTATCTCCTTGGGATTTTAATTTGCATTTTTCTAGTGACTTGTGACTTTGATATTTTCATGTGTTCATATAAGAAGTTTTTGAGTCCTTCTTGAAGCTGAGTAGTATTACAGTTAAAACTTGAAGTTCAAATTTAGTCAGACATGTTTCAAAGCCCAGTGGTTCCTCTAATCACCTCTGGGTGCAACTCCTGACCACCCTGAGTTGTAGATTTCTGTCCCATAAAAAGAGAAAAGCAGTATCTGGCTTATAGTTCTTTGGAAGATTAAATTATGTAATGTATATAAAATGGCTAGCTGATTGCACAAACTCAATGAATGATAGTTGCTGTCTCTTTCATAAGTTTATCAGTATTTATCTTTTTGATATATGCTTAAAAGCAGCAGTTCTCAAGCTTTTTGGACTTAGGACTATTTATTCTTAAGAATTATTGAAAACTCCAAAGACCCTTTGCTATCTGCATTATATTTATTGATAGTTACTATATTAGAAATTAAAATTAAGAAACTTTAAACATATTTATTTTTGAAATAACTTTAATTAAACTAATTATAAGTCCAGTAAATAACATTTTATGGAAAGTAACTACATTTTCAGGGTAAGTAATCTGGTGAAAAGCATGGCATTATCTTACATTTTGTGAATCTATTTAATGTTGTGCTCAATAGAAGACAGCTGGATATATGCTTCTGCATTGAATCTGTTGTGTTATCACTTCATGTACTCTCTGGAAAAAATCCAAGGAAACTCATGAAAGAATAAGAGCAAAAAAGACAAATAAAAGTATTATTATGAGAAAAGTTTTTTTTTTTAATATATTTATTTGTCAGAGAGAGAGGGAGAGAGCGAGCGAGCACAGGCAGACAGAGTGACAGGCAGAGGCAGAGGGAGAAGCAGGCTCCCTGCCAAGCAAGGAGCCCAATATGGGACTCAATCCCAGGACGCTGGGATCATGACCTGAGCCGAAGGCAGCCGCTTAACCAACTGAGCCACCCAGGCGTCCGTATGAGAATAGTTTGACTTTGCAGATGCCTTAATGGGTTCTCAGAGACCACACCTGTCCCTAAAGCCATGGACCATATTTTGAGAACCATTGCTGTCAGGGACATAAAGGAGTTTTCCAGCTCAGTTAACTAGACCCTGTTTATATGCAGTACTTTGTGCGATGTGAATGTTTTGGGACTTACTTTTGAATAAACTCTATTATTGGAAAGGAAACCTGAAATATTTGAAAGCAGGGAATTTTATGAGTAGATAATATTCAAAAAAATTGTGTGAAGGAAGACTATTTAGGGCAACTGGCACATAAATGTGGGGATGTTAATGAGGATTGTCTTGAACTGTAAAATTACACTGGAAGATAGAGATGGTTTCATAGATTTTTAACTTCTTGCAGTTATTTTTACATAAAGAAGACATCCAAAGTTATTATCAAATAGCTAGTCAAAGGGTGGCTAAATTTTGGATACTCAGAAATTGGATTAGAATAAGGACAGTATGTATTCACTTATCTTCCATTTTTTGCAAGCTACCAATGAAGTGGTTGTTCTATATTTTTATTTGTGTGCGTGTGCTTGGAATCATGCCCCATTTAACTAGCCATGCAATATCTATTTGATCATAATGGCTAAATTACAAAATATGGTATGAGAGTTTCTAATGAAAACTGGCATGAGGAATAGCTTGTATATTATGAGTCTAAGTAATTTAGTAATTTAATGTACAGTCAAATTATTTGAGTTTAATGACTCATAGGATGTTATATAAAGTGAAAAAAATTTCTTAAAAATTCAGTTTGAATTTGAGAACACTAGAAACATTCCAAGTGTGCTTGATATTAACTCTCTTCCTTCAGAAAAGAATTAAATTGTTTTCATCCAATTGGGTTTGAGGCATATTCATTCATTCATTCATTCATTTGCTCATTCATTCTTTCATTACATCCTGACATATGATAGTGCTTTTCTAGATTTTTTTATGATTTTATTTCCTGAAATATGAGAAATATTTAGGTTTTCCACAGGGAGAGGTAAAGACTAGTGGCTTACACAGAGCACTATTCCATCGCATATACTTTTAAAAAAAGATTTATTTATTTATTTGAGAGAGAGAGATTATGTGTGCAAGTGAGGGGAAGGGCAGAGAGAGAAAAAGAGAGAAGCAGACTCTGTGCTGAGCAGGAAGCCTGACATGGAGCCCCATGCAGGGCTCAGTCCCACAACCTGCAGATCATGACCTGAGACAAAGTGAAATGTCTAACTCTAAACTGACTGAGCTACCCAGGTGCCCCATCCCATATTATATTCTATTACATACTTAACGAAATGGACCATGACCTTCCAGAAAAGGAATCCTGTGATCATAAAGAAGGAATTCTCTATGAAGAATAAATCTGAACTGCAATGATTATAAACAAAACATGAGATGATGATGATTATGATTTTAGTGAATAAAGAGTTTGGATTCACATGGATTCAGAATGCTTGAAAATGTCAAGGAAAGTACCATGACACTATATTAGGTACACTTCCCCATGCTCAGGTCTCCTGTCTCACGTGTCACTTGACACCACTTTATTTAGGGATAATTAAAGAAAATGAATCCTTAAGGTGGAATATTACTTCTACCAATTACTAGTTTTGTAACTTGGAAAAATATTCTAAGCCTTTGCTTATAATTTATACAATGGGAATAATAATGCTTGCCTTGCAGCTTCCTTATAAGGAGTAAATATAATGCTTAGAAAGCACTCAGCACACTGCCTGATCCCTAGTAGGCCCATAAATAAATAATTGATATCATTATTGATCCTCATCCCCCAGATACCTATGTTCTGACAGAAATTACACTCTAAATGCCATTGACATGGTGCAGGACCACTACTGGAGAATGGCTAGCTGAAAAGGAAGTCTTAGATTCCTGTCATTTAAATTCTCTTATTGGAAATAATCTTATTTTCCAAACGTCTTTCCTAAGCAAATGACTATGCAGCTCTTCCGTAGAATGTTTGATAGTAACAAACAAACCAAAAAAAGGATAACAGATCAAAATTATGAAACATTGATATGTTCTGAAGTACTTCCAGACAGAAAATCTTATAGTACAAGAGAGCAAAATAAAATGAAAGAAAACCATTGCATTTATCAATTGGTGCAGAAAAATGTAAAATACAGAAAATTATTTTTTATAAAGTTTTCAGCTAATTTTGGTTCAAAAAGTTAATCTTAATTCTCTTTAACTTCTCTTTCTAAACATCAGTATGCACAAAGGAAATTAAAAAAAATAATGCAGAGTTTAAGAGTCCACTTGAGAATTTTTAAAGTCTTGCATAAGATTAGAGAGGATATTTTTAAGGGAAAATGGACAAGAAAATTGATTCTAGAATGAAAAATTTGAAATAGAATAGTGAAGAAATAACATGCCACATGTATAGAGAAATTTCAGAATTTTCTTTTTCTCCCTGGAGAATATTCTTAAATTCTTATCACTTTAATGTATCTACTTTAGCATGGTACTAGATAAAAACTACAATCTCGGGATCTTTCCTTGCCAAATATTTTTTTGACAAACAATGAAAATAGAAAGGAAATGTTCCTATCAAGTTAAGGGTATGCAATAAATGATTATTTTCCTACTGTGAAGAACATCAGTTCCATATGTAATATAATTATTCACTGTATACATAGAAAATTGATGGCAGGAGCCTTCCTATTTGTCATGTTCACAGTTGCCAGCTTTTAAACTTTTACTTGCTTACCATTAGTTTGTGATCAAATTTAGTTTTGTGGCTTTGAAATAAATGCTAGGTCACATTTAGTTAGCTGGATTTTGACATTGTTTTCCAAGAGTCAAGAGGTGGCTGAACTTCCTGAGGACCTAAAAATAGCTCTGAAACAGAAGTGTACACCCTAGGGGCATGATTATCATTGTGAGCATGCAATTGTATTTTCAACACAATTAGCTGCCTAACTGTGTGACTAAACTTTTCTATGTATTTGCACATATAAGTAACTATGATGGAATGAAAATCTAAAGAGCTCTATGCCCATTTTGTTTTCTCATATAGATCAAACTAAAAACAGGTATTGAAAATAAGTTTATTTTATAAACTTATTCATTGAATGAACCAACATTAAAAAGAAATGTTTTTTCATGTTTTAGGAAAAAGGAAAGATAGTAGAGACTATGAAAAAATACAAAAATATTTATAACAAGGAGCTAGCATCCCCCCACATATAAATTTAGGGTGCATACATAAATAAGAATTTAAAAATCTGTATTATCATAATATATATCAATTAATGAGTGTTATAGATAATCTTTATTTATAGCGATGATTTATGGCGTCTACCCTTCAATGTCCTGTGTTCCTATAACTGAAGCATCATTTAAATTACTTACATTAACTTCATAGCCTATATGACTCATGCCTTATATCTCTGTATTTTCCATGAATCTAACTTCTGAAAAGAACACTTAATGCGTTACTTAGTACACTCTTTAGTATGAATTTGCCCTATATATCAATCCCATAGATGGAGGCCTAGCTGTGAGGCGTTTGTAAGTATCACCTGTGCCAAATGTCAAGCTAGTACATTTGCCTTAAGACAAACTTCTGTTGGTTATCTATATGAAGAATGTGCGTAAGGAATGATGGGAAGGAACATTGTGAGAGTATAGTGAAGTACAGCAGGTAGAACAATTATCAGTTTCTTTCACTTTACTCTTTTCTGCTATTTGAAACATTCACTTCTAAATGTCAAAAGGGTCTTTTAAATCATTATATATTGCCTAGTGAAGCACTGTGAATCGCAATGTAGTCATTCACATCCCAGTATTACTTTTTAAATTATAAAGGCCACTCCATATTTAGATTATTTGGATTGAGGTTGTTCATTTTACAAAATTCTGAGTTAGTTTTCCAAAGTTTGAATCAATTACTTTAAACAAAGTGGGCATTTAAAATGGAGGAATTGGCACTTCCGGACATTTTTTAAAGGGTGTCTCATTTCATGCATAGTTGAGTGTGATTTTGGCTGTTAAATCCCTCTGCTCCACTGAAACAAGCACTTTAATTCAGCAATCTGAACATCTTCAATAATAGACATTGCCTTGCCCTTTTGCTCTCAACATTTCAACTATTCAGTTTTCTCATTTAAAAAAATGAGTGTATAAGTATCTCAAACAGATGGTGCTCAGTCCTAGGCTTAATGATCTTTAGTATCAGGACTCCATTTGGACCCCCTTTGGTAGTTCTTGTAGCTAAACATCTCAGAGTCCAGAGGTTGACTATTCCTTATGACTTAATCTGAACCTTAATGAATTGGATGTGCTTGCAGGGTAGATACTGAGCAAGTGAGAGTTTTCCTCAGGATAATCCTTTATTGTCTTCATTAAAGACAGTTCATATAAAACCATTTTTTTCTGCAAAACAATAACTCATCTTTATTCATTTGTACTCTTTGAGATGACAAAATCATTTGTGTCATTCAAGTTTTGTAAACAGAAGTTGCTCAGTGCATTTTTAATGTTTCTTTTTCTTTGATCCATTAAAATACAGAAAGCAAAACTGTTAACAAAACAGTTTTTTTTTTTTGTTTTGAAAACAAAACAAAAAACACAATATACATTTAGCAGAGGGACTTACAGTTATTTCTGATTAAGTGTGTTTCTACTCTTGACTTTAGTATGCCTATTCCTGTTTTTTGGTCTGGTTGTTTGTTTGGTCCCCAAAGAGTCAAAGGGACTTCTCTGGAGACTTCTGGGACTTTCTCTGTATAGCTTCCTCCTTTCCTATACAATGTCCTACAAACCCAGGTACCACTCTTCTGCCAGATTTGACCTCTCTCGATAACTGAGTAAGACTTACATGTTTGGGTTTCCCCTCCCTGTGACCAGGTCCAGAGGTACCTCCAATGTTTGGTTTATAGAATTACGATAGGTGTGTATTTCTTAGAGAATATTTTCGGAAATACAATTATTCCCATGCCTCCAGTATGTGATTGGGTCAGCTAGGGGTTTTGCTCAATTCTACATTAGTTCCTTTTAAATCTCTAAATCCGGTTTAAGAATTGTGATATATTCTTGTGGCTGACAGTACACATAGATAGAATTCTATTGGATCCTCAACACTGGAAAACAATGACTGGAAAAAACAAACAAACAAACAAACAAACAAAAGGAATCATGATATACTAACCAGAGCAGATTGATGACCAGCAGCATGATCAGATTAAATGATGGCTTCCCATATCACTACGTCTTCTCATATCATTTTGTCCACAAAACAGACATAGAGGTAGCAAATTAAAAAGATCTCTTATGTAACACTTGACAATTAAATATAAGTGATTTGAATGTAGAGAATGGATACTAAATGTGGCAACTTAACTTTTTGAGACATTAGTTTGTATTTTGCGCTTATTGCTGTTGGAATTATTTTTTTAACTCCTCTATCATTAAAAATACATTTCAAAACATTAAAAGGAAATTAGTAGTGTGGTATCTTACCTCAGAGGCTTCTATGCTGCTGCAGAATGAAAGCAGAAGTGACCAGGTACTTACAACCCAATTAACTTCTTCTTTGTTCAAATCTGGGCTCAGTTAAGGGGATTAAGATGGGTTGTCCTGGGAGAACAATGTGAATGTTTGGATTTTAGGGGATGGAAGTGATCAGATAGGAGAGAGGCTTTTGAGAGTTCCTGCCAGATTGGTACTCTGTGAAGAGACTTGACTTTTGCAAAGCAGCTCCTGTTCTCTCACACTATCCTTGGGAGTGGTGCCTCTAGAGCAACAAGCCATTCAATACAAGCAACTTAGACCACCTTAACATTCCCATTAGCTTATGACAGGTTTCTTCTCATCCTGGACTCCCCTCTTAGAATATTTACTTTGGAAAACTTTCCATTATAAATTGTTTTTCTGTCCTTTGAGATGTAAATTTCCCTCCAGCCAGTTTTACAACATAGGAATGCCTTTTTCAAAGATCTGGGAACCATCCCTTTGAAATATAGTCATCAAAAAAGCTAGCACCCCTATCTCCCTCTGAGGGAAGGTAAGGACCTCTTTAATCGGCACTAATTAGCAAATACAGATGGCTCAATCACACTGACTAATATACTCTGGTGCTTTTCCACTACCTCAGCCCAGCATTTAAAAACTCTCCAGTCCTTTGTTTCAGTGAAGTTGTGTTCAGTTCTGTATTAAGGTCTCTGTCCTTTACTGCAGTAACTCGAATAAAATCTGTCTTGCCATTTTTGACAAGTGTCCAGCATAATTTCTCTTTAACGCAGGTCTTTATGTTTTGGCAAAAATCTATTTTCCTCAGGTTGAAACTAAAATGGAGGTTGCAATATATCATTACCAATATTCAAAGATCAGAGCGTCCTTTCTAAGGTCCTTTCTGGAGGATTCAGAACTGAAGTACTCTTTCCATGATCTTGCATAACTCTCTCTTAGATGTTCTTTTCCCAGGATGTCTTCTTTCCTTGAGAATTGTTCTTTGCAAGATCTTGTGGTGTTTCTTCTCTTCATTTAAAAATTAGGACTCAGCAAAAGACTCAAGGAGGCTCATGTGGCAATTTCTCAGATATAGTGTCTTACAAATTCAAGCTACCTCACTTCCTTTGCCCACAAAGTTCAGTACTACTGAACTTTGATCCTGAACTATCTTTTCAAGGATATTTGTTTAGTAACCAGACTGGAAAGACATTGTATCTCTCCTTAGCAATAGCCAGATTTTTTTTTCACAGTCTAGTATAATAATGGTAAAGGATGTTATCTTTATATTCAGAGATATGCAGAATAAAAAAAAGTGAATAACTAGGGATACATGAGCCTTCCTTTTTATGCAAGTTCCTCAACAGCATCCACTTCATCATGGACATTTAGTTTGCTTCTCTCTATTTCAAATGTAAATCCTTGAAAGGAATAATCTAAGGATCAGGTGTCTACTCCTGAATTATTCAATTTTGTACAAGAGTGCAAGGTCATATATCACAGCTTGGGCACTAAGGAACTCTTATAGCTATGCACATTTCCGTTGGTTCAGCATAATCAAAGGGTGTTATCTGGGGCTTTTTGGTAGCAATGGGCATATGTTAAAATGTAAATTTTTAAAAGTTTATTGTGCATGTAAAGTACTTTAATAAGGTAAAAATACTCTGAGAGGATAAAAATGTGTTATATTTTTGATCATGGAGAAAATAGTATTTTGAAATTTAAATTCATGGCATTTAAGTAGTTCTTATAGAAGAGAATCACTACAAGTTGTAAAGAACCTATATGCAAGTAACTATGTATTTACAGCACAAGAAAACATTAAGACTAAACAATAAATAGAATTATTGATAATGAATTCAATGACTCCAATACAGGCTGAATTTTATACTAGTTTTCATTTTCTGATTTTACCAGTATTTTACTTTACACTATAAGAAGTTACTTTTTAGGATTATTAGCAAATCCAGTCCTCTTCCACCACCAACCTTTAAACATTAGCAATCTACTAAGACATCCACCTATCTCTAATTGTTATTTTGTCCAGTTACTTAATAGAATGGTAAAATCCTGACTCCAAAAGAAGCATGACTTTTCCTGAATTATCTTTTGCAGAAAACTTTTCCAAAATAGGATTACTAGTTTTTTTTTCCAAAATCTGAACTTTATTTTAATATCTTCAACAAATATGGTCTAAAATAATAAAAAAAATCATTGACTCAGAGTTTAGAGTTTGGCCTCCACAAGGCCAAGGTGCACTATTCGAATTTTTGTGTATGTGAACAGGACCCCTATTGCCAGGAAGAGGGGAGTCTAGCCAGTGTTTGTGATGGCCTTTGTCTGGAAGACAAAACCATTGCTTAATTACATTATTGATGCCATAACAATAATGTAAATATGAACCTAAGAGTCCAAATGTTTGGAAAATGGTTATATTAGCTCACTTCTTTGCAGAGGATTTTTTTTTCAGTCACTTTATCTAAACATACCAGTATATATGAGAAGCTTCATTTTATATTATTATTCATCTTTCTGTTCGTTCTTCCTTTGCCCACATTAACAATATTTTCTCACCTCTATGGTGTTAGAATTATCTGTTAAATCACAAGTTCAAAAGTATTTTTTTTTAAAGATTTTATTTATTTATTTGACAGACAGAGATTACAAGTAGGCATGAGAGGCAGGCAGGAGAGAGAGGAGGAAGCAGGCTCTCCGCAGAGCAGAGAGCCCGATGTGGGCTCCATCCCAGGACCCTGGGATCATGACCTGAGCCGAAAGCAGAGGCTTTAACCCAATGAGCCACCCAGGCGCCCCCAAAAGTATTTTTACAGGTATATTAGAAGACATGAAATATTATATATAAAAGTTTTTTTTTTTTTTTTTCATATCAGGAACAGAAAGTCTCAGGCTAGGGGAAGGAAGAGGAGATCAAAACCTACACTGAAGTCTTAGTGATATGCAAAGAGGGTAAACCTGTGAATATCTCCTCTTCCATGGGCAACTGGTAGCCAATGGAGATAGCCCAAGGGGCCAGGAACTGACAAAGACAAGGATTTATAAGATTCACATTCAATTTATATTGGTGGAATGCCATTTTGTTAAAAGTGGTACCTAGTCACTTTACCATATGTTAATTCAGCATTATTTGAAGCCAAGAAATATATCAAAAGGAGCAATGTGCCAACAGGCTAGAAGCAGGAAGAATTAGAATTAGAATTAGAATCAAGTAGTCAAGAAAAAACAGCACATAAATGGTACAGCATAAAGCAAAGCCAAAGATCACCACTAGAGAGAGAATTGGAGGAATTAAAGTGAGAACCTAAAGCCAGATGGCTATGACTAACCAGTAAGAAAAGATCTTCATAATGACAATGGTGATAAGTATGATCATGATTATGGTAGTTAATACTTATACATCGAGTGCTAGACAGAGCATTTTATATTCAATGCTGCATCAAAGCTCACAACAATCCCACGATGTAGGTAAAATGTAGGTTTGATGATAGGTCAAAATGTCAGCTTTATTATTGGTAGCTGGATTGGAGAATGCAATGAATCCTATGAAACAGCTTGACTCCTAATGGCCTTCTTAATAGGTTTCTCTAAGACTTAAATTCACCCACCCAGCTGCAGTCACAGGCTGAACATTTATCTACTCTCACCAAAGGGAGAAGAAAAATTAGGTAAGGTGTGTATTTGTCATTTTTTCAGTCTTACAAATAGATATGTACTCTCCTCCATGAAGTGTAGGAGTAAGGAATGGAAGAAAGTCAGAAGTTTCAGTTAGAAATTGCATTTGAGTGCTAGTAACTGGCATTCTCCAAAAGTAACTTAAACAATGTAGTGGCTTATTTTTCTTTCATGACCCCCCCCCAAAAAAAATTGGAGGCAGCTGGTTGATGGCATTAGAATATCAGTATAAGAATGATGTGATACCTTTGTGTTTTGACATTTTTCCACAGAAGACATACAGGTGGCCAACAAACACATGAGAAGGTACTCAACATCACTCATTGTCAGGGAAGTGCAAATTAAAACCACAATAAGATATTACTTTATACCTGTCAAAATGGCTAAAATAAAAAAAAAACAAACACAAGAAACAACAAGTGTTGGTGAGGATGTAGAGAAAAAGGAATCCTCATGCATTGTTGGTGGGAATATAAATTGGGCAACCACTCTGGAAAAGAGTGTGGAGGTTCTTAAAAAAAAAAGACCAACCATTTGATCCAGTTATTCTAGTATTGGACATTTACCCAAAGAAGATAAAAACACTAATTGGAAAAGATATATGCACCCCTATGTTTATTGAAGCTTTATATTCAATAGCCAAGAATGGAAACAGCCCAAGTATCCATCCATAGATGAATGGATAAAGAAGATGTGGTCTATATCTACAGTGGAATATTACTCAGCCATAAAAAAGAACAAAATCTTTTTTTTTTTTTTAAGATTTTATTTAATTATTTGTCAGAGAGAGAGAAACAGAGAGTGAGCACAAGCAAGGGAAGGGGCAGAGAGAAGCAGACTCCCTACTGAGCAGAGAGGTCAATGTGGGACTCGATCCCAGGACCCCAGGATCATGACCTGAGCCAAAGGCAGCTGCTTAACTGACTGAGCCACCCAGGTGTCCCAAGATTGAAATCTTGTCATTTGAAACAATGTGGATAGAACTAGCAGGTATAATGCAAAGTGAAATAAGTCAACCAGAGAAAGACAAACACCATATGACTTCACTCATATGTGGAATTTAAGAAACAAAAAAAATCAAACAAAGAAGAACCCAATTTATTAAGCATTTCCTACCTCTTCTTTTTATTAGGAGTAACTTGAAAACTTGGGGATCATAAGCTAATGAAGAGAGGATATTGAATTATGAAAAATAGTTCTTCCTTGAAGCAGTGATATGAAGTCAAAATACCATTGGGGCTCAGAGCCTTTTTAAGTGAGTGATTTGTTTTCAAAATATGTTATGGTATTGCATGCATCAGAATCATTTTACCAAATACCTGGGTACGGAGGCTGGTAACTGCATTATAAGAAGCTCCAAACAGCATTCAGATGCATGCTAAGCCTTGGAACCTCTCTGAGAGGATGACATTACTTCCATCTAAGCATGGAAACGTTTTTGAAGGAAGATGCATGTAAGCTAGTTTTAGAAAATAGGGATGAGCTAGAAACATGAAGGAAAAAAAAAAAGTTCACGTGGAGGGAATAGGTTGAGCAATGACATGTGAGAAAAAGTACATGGCATATGGAAATTAGGGAGAAAGATCAGAGGGCACAAGAGAGCTGGGAGAAATCAAACTTAAATGAGAGACCAGAGTAATTGGTCTCAAATGATCACAAGGGCAGAATATAAAGAAAGATAGCAGCACTGAACTTAAAGACACACACATAGGTATAGAGATCATATTGACCTCTAAGAATATTTTATATGCATTATTTTTAGAAGAAAACATCACTTCCCCAAATTAGTGTGTGTGTGTATATATATAATTATTATTTTCTTAACTCAGCAACTGCATCTGCAAATGACCTTAGTCAGCTGATTCTAGTAACTATTCATAGGTGACTTGGTTCCAAGAACAAAGGGCAAGGTAAAGCCCAAATATCCCACTGGGTCAGATGAAAAAATGCTTCATGAGAAAAAGAAATTAGGGCCTCCATGCAAAGAGTCTGAGGTGAGATTAAAACTTTCCAAGTATTTCCAACTATATTCTACAAGGCTTTCAACCTCTGTTACATTTTTCTTAGTGTATAGTCTGTATAGTTCCTAATATATACTTGTTTAATGAATCTCAACCTTTCTGAAATAGAAGAACCTATTAGTGAGTTTGACTAAATACTACTCTAAATTACATTATTTGATGAGCATTGTTGGGAGCTTTTGGAGATCATTTTCATATCCTTGGCAAATGGAAAATTCAAATGTCCTTTCTTACAAGCCATATTAGAAATAAATCACAATACATTTCTAGACTGTTCATGTCATTGACATTAAACCAAACTAATTTGATAAAAGGGAATTTAGCAATGCTTAAATGTATTTCTACAAAAATTTTATGATGAGCAACTTTGAATGAACTGAAGATTAAGTAGAAATGGCAAAACTTGATAAACCATAGAATTATTTTGAGAAAAATTTTAAGGTATTTAAAGGCATGCACTGGACATCAGATATTAAACTACTGAATACTCCTTAAAAGCAGCATTTTCTTTTTATTTCTATGTATTTAACATGGTCTTCCTATACCAGAAATTTGGTGTGTGAATTCTATTTTGTTGTCAAACTGACCACTGGGCTATATTGATAAAATTTCTATTTTGAGATCAATGCAAAACTGTTCTGCTTTTGATAATATATGCGTTTTGTATCTATCTCATCACCACTTTTAAGATCATTAATCACTCTTCTATTTAATCTTTTTAAAATAAATGTTATATGTAATTAGGTTTATTCTGTAGTCACCAGTTCATGAGAAATCAGACTTTGGCAATCCAGACAACAAGGTAAACTTGTATGCAATCTTTTGAAAATGGTTTGTTGACAGGATAATGGAAATCTGAATTGAGATTTTAAGTTTAAATAGGTTGTGATGTTAAGCTGAGGGGAAAGGGTAACTGCCTTTCAAATCTTTCCAAAGACTGGCTTAAGGATATCACTTACTTCCCCTTATGTGTTAGATATTTATCATGTTGGGAATATGGGCTTTAGCTTTCCCAGTACTTAGAAGAATGAAATTATAACCTTTGTTTTGAGGGCAAATCATTACAGAATAATTTTCTCTGTAGGTCAGAATGTAAGTTAACAAGAAATTCTTTACAAGTTGTCTTTTATCAGCCTCACCCTTTTCTATAACATCAGACCAGAGGATTAATCTGGCCGGTGATAAGATTTGTGATATATATCTGAAACACCAGGAATAATTAACAAGCTATACATAAACATGAATCTATTATCAACTTTCAAATCACAACACTTCAATACACATACACATATGCACATGTGTCCACACATATATACATATACCCTGGAGGGAAATAGGACATTTGGAGCCACTCAGCTCTGGCTTGCTTCAAATTCAGATGCCTTTAATATTTGTCATTCCACTCCTTGAAATTATCTCTGTCCATTAAACAAGAATAAGACCTACCTTGCATGGTTGTTGTAGAAGTTAGAGGTAAGGTAGACAAAATCCCTTGTGTAGTTCTGACCTCTATTTTGCACCCAATATATGAGGTAGCTATTATTAATAATGAAATGGAAACACCATAGAAGATACACTCTAAACAGTCATCAGAAATTGTAATGTTTGCAGTACCTGGGTGGCTCAGTCAGTTAAGTGTATGCCTTTGGCTCAATTCATGATCTCAGGGTCCTGGTGAGCCCCGGGTCAGGCTCCCTGCTTAATGAGAAGTCTGCTTCTTCCCCTCCCTCTGCTCTTCCCTCTCACTCTCTCTCTCTCAAATAAATAAATAAAATCTTAAAAAAAAAAAAAAGCTGTGATGTTAAAATTGGGATTCCTGAAACCTTCATACATTCAGCTTTACTTAAAAATTATTTGTAGAGGGAAATTACTTATTTCAAATAAAAAAAAAGCAGTGTGTTGTTTTTAATAAAACTGATCAATAAATCATCATAGTGTGCTGGTGATTACATTTGAAAATTCTGACCTTTTCCTTCTTTAATTCTTTCCATATCTTCTTGAGATGATAGTACAGTCCTTGAAAAAGTGAAAAAGTAACACACAACTGACTGTAAGCTTCTCTTTAAGAACTGTTACTTTTCTTTCCTTTTTTGTGAGAACTCAATTTTGCATAGACATCTATAATCAATAGCAAGAATAGATGCTTGATTATATTTTTTAGTGGGACTTTTATAATTTTTTATTCTTATTTTTATCCAAGAACTCCCAAAATTGGCTTGGAATTTATGTATAAATTTTGCTTTTGTTCTTGAAAAAGATAGTTTGAATGCTAAATTAATTGCTTTTTTCAGTATAGTATAATCATTTTGAGATTTTATTCCCTAAAAGAAATAAATAATCTATTTAATCAATAATATCTAATTTTTATAAGAAATTGAAACTCATGGAAGTTGAGAAACTTACTAAAGACTATAACTGGAGGAAATCAAGGTTCTTGTCCCAAGTGCATTTGAATTTAGTTTTCCCCTCTACAGTTCAAGGTCTTCTCTTAAGGACAGAAAAGGAAGAGAAAATGGTATCAGTTAATAATGATCAGCAAAAGTGGTGGTTGGTGAGAGAGTAGCTCCACAGATTCTTTTCATACATATTTAATTTTTATGACTTAGAATTAGAAAATTTTTCAGGGGTGCCTGAGTGGCTCAGTCAGTTACAGTTGGTTAAGCATCTGCCTTCAGCTCAGGTCATGATCTCAGGGTCCTGGGATGGAGCCCTTCATTCCCTTTTGGCTCCCTGCTCAGTGGGGAGTCTGCTTCTCCCTCTTCCTCTGCCTCTCCCCTTGCTTGTGCTCTCTCTCTGTCTCTCAAATAACAGATAAAAAAGAGATCTTGCATAAAATCTAATTTTTGGCCTTCCTTAAAAACAAAAAAAACCCCAGTATTTGTCAACCCTGGGCCCCATTCAGCCATGGCATCAGCAGCTAGCAATCGGCTGTAGCTGGGGTGGAGCCGTCCCTTACATTGGAAGCATATATGGTCCTGTGCTTAACTCTTCCTGGGCCAACTTCACTTGCTCATGTTATCTGTGCACCTCTAGGAAGGATTACAACATGTAAACTATGATTGAACAGAGGTACCCAAAGGGACTGTGGAGTCTGTGTAGCTTGCAAAGACTGGCAACCCTATTTATATATGTATATATGTATGCATTTATTTTTGCTTCAATTTTCCTTTAGGTCTGAAGTCTGGGGCCGGAAGGATGAGAGGGTTCACATGGCCTCTCATTTTAACAAATCACATGTTGTAGACAGGGGAAATATTTGATGATTCATTATTTGGCTGACCTATATTTGATTTCTTGTCGTGATTAATAATGGAGTGGATTAATATGTAATGACTAAGAGGTATGTGAGACTTTTTGTTTTATTCATTCAACTATATACTGAGTGGCTTTATGTCAATATTATGATAGGGTCTGGAGATATAGATGTACCTACCCTCATGGACCAAGCCTTGAAAAAGAGATAAATAATAAATAAGTAATCAAGTGAGTAAGTCATTACTCATGTGGAGTCTTATAGGGGCTGTAGGTAGGCTGGTCAGAGAAGGTCTCTCAGAGTTGATGACATTTGAGCTGAGACTTAAGAGAAGGAGTCATGAAGAGAGCATTCTAGCCAGAGACCAATAGCCAAGATCTTAAGGCTGAAGGATTTTATCTCCAAGTTTTAGAACGTAAGATCAATGTCATTACAGCCCACTTGAATAAAAGAAAGATGATGTTGGTGAGGGAGGTGAGGAGTTCGGGATTTATTCCAAGGTCATTGGGAACTCTCATTTAATCCTTCTCAAAGCCTCATGAAACAGGAGAAAAACTTAGACTCAAAAATGCAGTGGACCTGTCATGTACTAGCTGTCTAAACTTGAGTCTGGTTTTTATCTCCTCTAAGCTTCAGAGACAATGATCCTTGTATCACAGACTCTTCATCTGAATTAGATGAAATAGTCCATGCAATCTTACGACATTGGTCAGCCCACTGTAAGAGCTTTATAAATGTCAGATTTTACTATTTCAAATAGGGCAAGTAGAAGGTGCATTCCCTCTTTCCTCAACTGACACTCTCTTTCCCCTCTCCCTTCCTTCATTTGATAATGATAAACTTAAAATTTGTATGATTTTATCTTAAAGTCCATTGTGG
The DNA here is from genome assembly GCA_004024625.1 of Mellivora capensis. Taxonomy (NCBI): domain Eukaryota; kingdom Metazoa; phylum Chordata; class Mammalia; order Carnivora; family Mustelidae; genus Mellivora; species Mellivora capensis. Next base: position 17,452 of record PISX010020077.1, read on the forward strand.
CAAAGGCCTATGTCTAGGGACTTCAGGAGATAATATATCTGAGCTACCTCTTCACCTCTTCCCATCTGTAGCATTGATTCCTATTCCTTCCTTGATGTGTCAAGCAACTCTTGGCCATTTAAAGAATCTGCAACCCACAGCCTCAGAGTTTCTGAGGTTTTTATCCTTTAGTTCTTAACAGCAGCCATCATATTCATCACCACTACCATATTTATGCTTAATGTGTGCACACACATATACACACACACAGATTTCTACATTGGAATGGGAATCATAAAGCCTTTAAAAATATAGTTCAAAAATTTCTGAGAAAGTTTGTGGGGTGCCCAGGTGGCTCAGTCGGTTGAGCATAGGACTCTTGGTTTCAGCTCAGGTCAGAATCTCAAGGTCCTGAGATGGAGCCCCTTGTGGGGCTTTACCCTCAGTAGGAGTAAACTTGGGGATTCTCTTCCTCTGCCCCTTCCTGCTCTCTCTCTTTCTCTGTCTCTCTCTCTCTCTCTCAAATGATTGGGTAAATCTTTAAAAAAAATTCTGAGAAGGGTTTTATTAGGCAGGAGAGATATATATTACTCCAGGCCTAACTACATGGCAACATGTAGGAAATTTTAGGATTAAGACCCTAGTCTTTTACTGAATGGGGCCAAGAGGTATGAAAGGAGAGTAATCATGCAAGCAAATCAATCAGGAGAGTATATCATGGATATTAAGCAGACACTTTATAGATACTAAAGAATTAAGAAAAGAGAAAAATCCATTTGAATTAATTAGATGAAAATAATTATAATTATGACCATTATTAAAATGACCTATATATAGCTAATTATTATATATACAAAAGCTCTTAGGCATGCCCTATTTTCTTTTTAGGCATACCCCTAACAGTGATGTGTAGCAGCTTTGTTTAGTTTTAAGTTGTATATAATTAAAACATTAAAATCTATTCAACTGTGTTTCAACTTCTGTGGCTCAAGTAGCAAGACCTCTATGAAAAATTAAAATTTAATAAATAGAACATGGCTTTTAAAACTCTTTCTGTACATTTAAACAAGGACGAGTGGTTTTGGAGAGGTTAAAACTCAGGTTCCCAAGTTCTTCATGGGGTTAACTATTGGGGAACAAGGGGAAAGTTTGATATTTCCTTGTCATTGCTCCAAGAATTCCATGCATACTGGGCCCATGTCATATTTCCATTCATGGTTGTCTTTCTGAATCTAATACTGATACTCCTGCCTAATCCACAGGTGTATGTCACCATTGCAGATTGAATAAACATCAGACACATAGCAGAATTTGCCACAGTTTTCAGGTCAAGTCTCCGTCAGTGTATAAAGTGAAATAAAGCACTATGCTAGTGTTCGGCATTTTTATTCTTGTGGTCTTTGGGATCACTGCCATGTGCTTTGTGCTTTGTATGTGTGGTTTAGCCAAAGCACCTGACAGCTACAGATGGTTTCATCCTCGGTTTCCTGGACTGACTGCTGTATCCCAACGTTGAGGGGTTTAGCCACAAAGGCTTTAGAAGCTCAGCTGCTCATCTGTGCTTTACACCTGGACATGATTCTCCCCATGCTGCTCTGAGATAGTGTAACTTGCCACAGAGGAAAAACACTTACAACCTAAAATGACAAAAAGAGCAACAAACTCCAATGTTTGCCTTTCTTTTAACCAGGAAAATTTTGATTTTAGCTATTCTGCATTTGAGTTCTCAGTCAGGGACTAGTCATCTGCTCTACAAAATCTATAAGGCATCAGTTTTCTTTGTGTATCTGTGTATAAAATATTCTGCATAAAATGGACATGTAGTTATTTGATGCTGATTCTGGGTTACGCTGTACCTATATTATGATACAATATAGAACAATATTGCATTTGGGACAATAACATACAAAAAAGTCAATTAATGCTTTTCCCGATAGAGTTAAGTTAAACATAAACTGATATTATTGTCTAACTGGAACATGGCCTGAAATAATTGGGCATAAATGTTTAACTTTTGTTTGCTCTCTTCACGCCATGGTAGGCGAAGACATGATGAACACATGATGGGACATTTTAGAAACTGAAATTACCCCAGCACAGAACTCAAGGGAAAACATGTCAAATTTTAAAGACACAAGTGATAGAATATACCCAGTTCTCCAGAGAAATTATCATCCATTATTGCCTAAAGAAAAGCAGTCTATAAAACTAGTTTAGGATATAGTGATGGATAGTGAGGGGGTTACTAAACTAAATTTAAAACTTAAGACCTGATTTCAGGGGTACCTGGGTGGTGCAGTCAGCTGGGCATCCAGCTCTTGATTTTGGCTCTGATTATGATCTCAGGGTCTTGAGATTCGGCACGGGTGAGCCCTACGCTCCATCTGCAGTCTGCTTTCTCTCTCCCTCTCCTTCTGCCCCTCCTGCTCATGCTCTCACTCTCTAAAAAAGTAAGTAAACAAATAAATAAGTAAGTAAATAAATGACCTTATTTCAGTTGATACAATGTTAGCAAATCAACCTCTGCAAGCCTCAGATTTCTTTTGATCCATTAAATGGGAATGATATCCCTTCACCTAAATCATAGAATTACTGTGAACTGACTAGTAAATATTTTGTAAACTAGAAAGTGGTGAACATCATCAAAGATTTAAGATGTGATGTGCACAAGAGAAAAAATGAAAATGTTATTCTTTCTAAGAAAATCTGCAGTCTATTGAGAATATGTTAGGAGATTTGTTTGTTCTAAATTTTCCCATCTATTTAAGGTTGGAATCTAGCTCTGCTGACAGAATCTTGGAGCTCTAGAAATGAAAAGTATTATTAGTATGGTCTATTTGTGCATGTGTGTGGTACTGTCATGCTTACATACTTATGTATTTCAAATACTGGGACAAACTTTTGGTGGAAAGTCATAAAGAATTTCAAATGAGAACAGAATGTAGTTCTGGTTTCGGTCTCTCTCTCTCTCTCTCTCTTTTATTCAGATATATTCTTAAGCTCAGGCCAAAATAAAAGCTAAAATTTCCCTTTAAAATGCTTGCATGTGCATATTTGTACAAAGTAGATATTTTGTGATTCTTCTCAAGCAGATGTGAGTGATAGCCATCTTACCCTTGGCAAATGTAGGGATTTGTACAAAGATTTCCCTTAGACTAGTTGAGACTATGTGCCAAGGGTAAAGGGACTAAAATAGAATATTAGGGCTTTTGAGTTAACTTTTAGATTATCTGCTATTTTTTATGAGTGGAGTAAGTAACAGTTGTTAGGGAAGAGCATATGTTGACTTCAAATTAAGAAGTCAAAACATTTTGGTGAACTTCAAGTTTCCTCAATCGGTTTTGTTTTAGAGCTTTGAAATACATAATAAAACATGAATTTGTATGGGTGTTTAAAATATAAGCAAATTCGTCTTTCCAAGGGCTAGCCAAGAGAATTTTCTTCACTGACATAATTTGCTTTTATTTTTTTTTAAGATTTTATTCATTTATTTGTCAGAAAGAGAGAGAGTGAGCACAGGCAGACAGAGTGGCAGGCAGAGACAGAGAGAGAAGCAGGCTCCCTGCCGAGCAAGGAGCCCGATGTGGGACTCGATCCCAGGCTGCTAGGATCATGACCTGAGCCGAAGGCAGCCACTTAACCAACTGAGCCACCCAGGCATCCCCATAATTTGCTTTTAAAAATACAGATGATAAAGATGTTTTGATACAGAATGAAAAAAAATTGATGATTTTAAATAGACATAAAAATATGTAAATACCACAAAAATTGAAAGGCAATATTTTACACTATTGGAGGTCTAAATAAGGATTTTAAGATTTACAGATTCAGCTTAAAAAGATCTGGTAAATTTTTGTTTTGTGTTTCTAATTGCTATTTTTTCAATTTTTAATGCTAAATTTATATGCTATTTTAGGAAAAAAATACCTAAACCTATAGTCTTTGAAGTAAAGTCATTTGGAATAACTGATTTGATACAGTTATAACCATTTTCAAACTTTAAAAAGTAGTAAATTCTGCTCTTATGTTTCAATAATTGTTCCTTTCATTTACTGAATAATTTATAAATTTTATAAAAGATTGAAATTGCAGAGTAAGGAGAAAAAAATTAAAACCTATATAAAGTTTGATCAGATCAAATAATGTATTTTAGTTTCTAAACAATAACAAGAACCAAAGGACCCACCTTCAGGTTCTGACTATTTTCTCTGGTACCATGTGAATGTTTTCATAAAACATGAACATCTGATGGATGAAACACCCCGATTTTTCATTTGCAAGAAATTACAGGGTTATACAGCAAGATGTAAAAGCATAAAAATCCTGCCACCTACAGTATAAACAAAGGTATGATTTAAGCACGTGCTTCATCTGAAACCTTGCTCAGAGGAGACTTCAGTCCTGCAAATTAGCAAGACAGCTCAGTGACCCTGTCACGCCCTGTTCCAGGTGTGTTACCAGTGCTAGTGGCTATCACAGAGAACATTGAACCCAGTGGACTGTGGCTGCTTAATGGAGTTGAGCAGGAGCCTGCATTTCTTTCCACATTTGACAAGGAAGTCCAGTCTCAGCTTGTAAACCTTATTTAGGAAACTAATGTTATCTATTTGTATGTTTGCAAAGGATATGCTCCAGGCAATGTCACAAAATGAATCTCAGGAAATAAAGTAAAAATGAAACTCAGGTCTTCAGACCAATAAATTACAGTGCCTGTGCTTTTTATGAACTTCATAACGTGTCACAGTTTGCAAATGGGAATCAAAAATAGACTTCATTTATTTTTACTCTAAATCAAATTAAAATAGGCTTTTGTCAGTGTAAGAAAAAAAACAGCTAATGGGAAAGTAACATTGGGATTTAAGATATCATGCATTATCTCTCTGAATAAATACGTTTTGGAGATGATTGGAGTCGCTTATATATCTTAAGATGGTGTTACAATATCAACAAAAAAAGCATTTGTAAAACCATGGACTAGTACTTGTTTTTTATTTGAAGCCTAATATTTTAAGCTCCAGTATACCTCTATTCACTATTTCACACAAACAAGTAAGTAATATGTAAAATTTTTGAGAGTATAATAATAAAGGAAACTAATCTCGGGTTTTGAATTTTTCCGTCATAAAAGAGTGTGTACTTCAATGTGTGCTCTTTATGAGCATGTAAAAATCATATGTAAAATAGCCATGACTAGAAACACGTGTTTAGTAATTTGGGGTCTGGGAATTTGGGAAACCACTATTTCAATGAGTGGTTCCTTTCAGCCCTGAGTTTTAATGTCATTTCTGAAGTCCCTTTAGTACCATGTTTCTTGTGTACGAAGCTGCTATGAACCTTTAGAAGTCCAGTTGTCCTTTTTATCAGTGAAAGGCTATTCAAATGTACCTTTGTATGCAGAGTTTTGTATGCAGGCATGTGGGTAACTAGTCTCTAATTTTTTGTTAACTCCGCTATCATCTTTGGACCAAATATTACTATCTGTCAGACAAGAGCACACAAGTACACGTTTTTTATTTCTGCAGCAGTGAAAATACTAGACGGTCGTTACGGTGGGGTGATTTTATAGAAGCCTCTTCCATTTTACCCTTGCATATGCCAGTATGAAATTGTGGAGTTTTGCCCTTTAAATCTTGTTTTATTATTAACGGAGTCTCTATGAGGTAGTGTGGCTAAGTGGAAAAACAATAGATTAGGTGCCACTGTAAATTCTAATTCTGGCATCAGCACTGATTCACTCAGCCCTTCTGTGCTGTAGCCTGAAGTGCATTATTGAGACACATCAGTGCCTAAAGCTGTCATTTGGCTTTCTGTATTGGCAGTATCCAGAAGATACCGTAAATTCATGGCAGTTAAAAAAAAAAAAGAGGACTCAGAAGAGGAAGGGACCTTATCGAATATCTGGTTAAACTATATCTGCTTTCAGATGAGGAGGCTGAGATTCAGGGAAGTTACGTGATTTAATGAAGGTCAAACCACAGAAAACAAAATCCAGGTGGCTGACGGCCAGTTTTGTGGTCTGTCCACTATGCGCGATACCAGATGGAAGCTGGGGGAAAAAAAAAAATCAGTTCATTATCTGGATACTTTTTATGTATTGCTTCAAATCTGGAGTTTGTTTTTGTTTGTTCGTTTGTTTTTCCTACTCTTCTAGATAGTCTTATTTTCTTTAATTTGGAGTTTGGAATCATGTGATAATCTGAAGTGTAGTAATAATTGACAAGGGACATATTGGTAAAAATACAGTCAGTTGGGTCAGGGTAGGAAGAACCACTGTGTGACTTTGGATTCCGTCAATTTAACGTTTTTTGCTGAGACCTGACTTCTATAGCTCAAAACAGTCAGCTGTGTGGAACTGATAAAAGCGGCAAAATGGAGGGGATAGGAGAGAGAATTCACCTTTGTTATTAAGTATTAAGTGTTTGTCACTGTCGCCAAGTGTTTTATGTAACTTGTCCCTTTTAAAGAAGAAGACAATTCTCTCTGAATTTGTGGCATCAGTGCCAGAATTGTCACTGACCACTTAATATCCTCAGGTGAATCTTTTAACCTACTTGGACCTTAGGGATCTTATTTGTAAAACAAGCAAACTTAAACTTTCTACTTTGTGAACTGAAAGACTTGAGCTATGGTAACTGTAGAGAAATAAAAGGCTCCATCAGAATTTAAAGTCATAGATGATTTTTTTTTCAGTTGACTCTCTGTGACAGTTGTATTTTGTTTAAAGGAATTTTAAGTTACATTCACTGATTTCACATAGGATGCTGGAAGAAACACAAAGTGGGATTAAAGGTTTATTAAAGATGATTGGCTAAATGTGTAGTCCATTTGAGAAAACAAGGTTGACAGTTTGCTTCACCGTGTTTTTCTTTTTTCTCTGTTTTCCCCCTGTTTCTTTATATATTAAATGCATTATATGTTTTTTAAGCTTTTCTTTACTTATTTGAGAGGATGAGAGAGAGACGGCCAAGTGCAGGAGCAGGGAGGGGACAGGGGAAGAAGCAGACTCCCCACTGAGCAAGGAGCCCTATGCAGGACTCCATCCCAGGACTCTGGGATCATGACCTGAGCCAAAGGCAGACACATAACAGACTGAACCACCCAGAAGCCCCTGTTGAGTCCATTATTATCAGTGCTATTTTGTACACATTCTTTTACAGAAACCTACAAAAGTACTTGGAAATTGAGAACATGTATGAGCTAAAATTAATAAAAACAAAAAAGCTTAAATACCTAGGGAGATGATATTTGTCATTCTAAGTTGGAAATAATATATTTTTTAAAGATTTTATTTATTTATTTGACAGACAGAGATCACAGAGAAGCAGGCAGAGAGAGAGGAGGAAGCAGGCTCCCTGCCAAGCAGAGAGCCCGATGCGGGGCTCGATCCCAGGGCCCTGGGATCGTAACCTGAGCTGGAGGCAGAGGCTTTAACCCACTGCGCCACCCAGGCGCCCCAGTTGGAAATAATATTTTTATGTTGTGTTTCAGTCAGGATACCTGGATGCAAGCAAGAGAAACTAATTTGGTTATCTTAAGCCAGGGCTCAGATACCAGGCAGGAGGTGAGGGTCAGGCTGCCAAAACAGGCAGGGATCAGGTAGAGGTAGAAGGAGGAGAACTGAGAAACACAGAAAGGGTGAACAACTAACTGATTTTTTGGCTATTATTTGCTATTGAAAAATATGTAATTAAACACTAAAGTGTATATATATATATATATATATATATATACATATATATATACACACACACATATATACTATGTATATTATATATAAGATATTTCAAAATAATTTAACAGTAAATCCAGTGAATATCTGTACTTAACTCTTATTGTATGACCTTCTATACTCTGCTCATTTAATCATTGTCCTGAATTTTGTACTGATCATTTCCTTACTTCTTCCTATAATTGTACACACTTAATATAATAATGTAATACTTAGTGTGTGGTGAATATGTGAGGATGCACCAGTATTATTTTATTTTAGGATCAAAATTTGTTTTTTGGGGCCACTTGGATGGCTGAGTCCATTAAACCTCTGCCTTTGGCTCAGGTCATGATCTCAGCATCCTGGGATTGAGCCCAGTGTGTTGGGTTCCCTGCTCGGTGGGGAGTCTGTTTCTCCCTCCTTTTGCTCCTTCCCCCTGCTCATGTGTTCTGTCTCTCTCTCACACACACATACCCTCTCTTTCTCTCAAATAAATAAAATATTTAAAATATATTTTTTATATCTTTTGCAACTTTTTTCACGTTTTGTTTTTAAACATTAATACCTTTATTAATCCATTATATTAAAATATAAAATGTATTTATTCTACCACTGAGGAACATATGGATTATAGGGACATTTCTTTCTCTTTTTGTTCTCTTCCTCTCTTTCTTTCTCTTTTTCTATTTTGCATAAAGCTGCCATGAACGTATTAATTCTGGTGTATCTGATACAAAAGTTTTCTAGGGTACATATTTAAGAATGAAGGATGGGGCCATAGGTTATGTGACTGTGCTGATTTAAGAGCCAATATCAAATTGTTTTCTAAGAGATTTTTCAATTTTAACTACCAACAAGCAGTGAGATGGAGTTCAGATGTTTGACAACTCCTATAAACTTGTATTTTGAATTTTGGGCAGTCTATATATGTGAAATATTTAAGAATATTCTTCTAATTTGCTTTTTCTGATTCCCTATGAGATTAAGCTTCTTTTTTTTCCATGTTTGTCAACAATATCTTTTTCCTTTTCTATGAAATATCTGTTTGACATTGACTTATTTTTTTCTATTGGGTTGTTTTATTTATTTTATCTTTTCCTAGTTTAGATTTGTCTTTTCATTCTTTTTATGACCTTATTGATGAAGAAAAGTTCAGGTGTGCAGTTCTATGTTTTTCCCTTTACTGAGGGCTTAAAAATATTTGTTCTCTGAAAGTTTTCAAGCTTTGCCTTTTTTACTTAACATATTAATAAATTTAATTTTTTTTGTATATTGTGAGATAAGGATTTTATTTTTGTTCTCTCTATATGCCTAAACAATTGTACCAGAACTCTGTTTTAAAAAGTTCTTCCTTTCAATGTACACAGCCATATCTACAATATATCAAGTTTACATAAATTCATAGTCTGTGCATCAATCTTTGGTTTTGTTCCAGTAGTCTATATGTCCATTTCTATTCTTTTTCCATGCATCTTATTCTAATTTTAAAATATCTTGACTTACTAGGAGAGTTTCCAGATCTATTATTTTTTCAGAATATACTATTTAGCACTGGTGGTATAGTGGTGAGCATAACTGCTCTCCAGAATATACTGTTTACTCTTCACCTTTTTTTCTACCAATCTGTTGCAGTTATTTTGTTTCTATTCTAATCTTTATGCTTTTAATTTTATTTTTCTTGCCTTATGGACTATTTTTATAGGTGATAATAAAGTGGTATCAGTATATATACTTATTTTTATTGTATTTCAGAATTATGCTTTCTAGCATTTCACAATTGAATATGTTTGCTGTAGATTTTTGTGGATGTTCCATCTGAAACTAAAGATTCCTAGTTTGATAGAAGATTGTTTGAATTATTAATATCTGTATCTGTTGAGAAGATTATATGTAATTTCCCCTTTAATATGTTAATGAGGTGAATTAATTTTCTAATGTTAAAACAATCTTACAAAAACATTTTTCCTGAAATGGATCTAATTTGGGCTGGCATATAACTTTTTTATGTAATGGTAGATTTACTATTTGCTATTGGTTTGCTATTATCTTATTAGAAATTTAGTATGTTTGTATATGAGTGACAACTGGTCTGGAATTTTAAGAAAGGTTTTTACATCAAAATAATTTTATATTTACAGAAGATATTCAGTGATAGTACAAGTAATACAGTTCCCATATGCCCTTCCCATGAATAAGAGTAGTGAGAGCAGATATCTTTGCCATGTTTCTTATTTTAATGATAAAACACCTAGTTTATGGGGCACCTGGGTGGCTCAGTGGGTTAAAGCCTCTGCCTTCAGCTCAGGTCATGATCTCAGGGTCCTGGGATCAAGCCCTGCATCGGGCTCTCTGCTCAGCGGGGAGCCTGCTTCCTCCTCTCTCTTTCTGCCTGCCTCTCTGCCTACTTGCGATCTCTGTCTGTCAAAATAAATAAATTTGAAAAAAAAAAAAGATAAAACACCTAGTTTATATTATTTATTTATTTTTTGCATCTACTGATATGATCGTGTGAGTTCTTATTTTAGCCTATTGATGTGACTGATGATTACATTAAGTGATTTTTGAATGTTGAAAGTCCTTTGCATACCAGGAATTAATCTCACTTGGTTGTGGAGTATAATTCTTTTTATATACTACTGGATTTGTCTTGCTAAAATTTTATTGTGGTTTTTCTTATCTATGCTCATGAGAGATATTTATCTGTAGTTTTTCTTTCTTGCAATGTCTTTGGTTTGGATAATAGAGTAATCCTGGTCTTATAGGTTGGATTAAGGAGTAGTTCTTTCACTTCTATCTTCTGCAAGACCTTGTAGAGAATTGGTATACTTTCCTTCTTAAATTTAGTTGAATTCACCAGTAGATTCATCTGGGCCTTGTTCTCTGAGTTTTGGAAAGTTATTAATTATTGATCCAATTTCTTTAATAGGTACAGACCTATTAAGATTATATATTTCTGCTTGTGCAAGTTCTGGCATGTTGTATGTTTTAAGGAATTAGTTAATTTTATCTAGGTTATTAAATTTGTGACCATAAGGTTACTCATAATATTCCTTTATTATCCTTTTAATGTTCATGAGATCAGTTATGATGTCCCCTTTTTTCATTTCTGATATTACTAATTGTTTCTTCTCTCTTTTTCTTAGTTAGCCTGGTTACAAGTTGATTGGTTTTAATGATCTCTTCAAAGAAGCAGCTTTTGATTTCATTGGCTTTCTTTAATAATTTTGTGTTTTCCATATCATTGATTTCTGCTCTATTTTTTAATTAGTTCTTTTCTTCTAATTTGAATTTAATTTTTTCTTTTTATAGTTTCCTAAGGTGGAAGCTTAGATTATTGAGTTTTTGTCTTTCTTATTTTCTAAAATACACATTTGTTACTTTTAAAGAGCCTCACTTGTCAAATGATTCTCAATTTGGGTTTGTCTAAGGTTTTTATGATAGACTGGGGTAATAGGGTTTGTAAAAAATGCCACACAAATGAAGTTCCCTCATTATCTCTTAATTTAGCACCTTTTAGTATCACCATGACTTACAACTGATGATGTTGACCTCAATCACTTGGTTAAAGTAGTATCCAGCATGTTTCTCAACTATAAAATCCATCATGTTTCTCAACCTGGGTGGCTCAGTCATTAAGCATCTGCTTTCCGGCTCGGATCACGATCCCAGGATCCTGGTTTTGAGCCCGCATCAGGCTCCGCACTCAGTCGGAAGCCTGCTTCTCCCTCTCCCTCTCTTTGGCTTGTGTTCACTCTCTTGCTGTCTCTCTCTCTGTCAAATAAATACATAAAATCTTAAAAAAATATAAAATTAGTACTTTTCCTTCTCTCTGCTCTCTCATTAGAAATGAGTTACCAAGTTCAGCTCACACTCAAGGGAAGTGGAATAAAGCTTCACCTCTTAGAGCGGGAGTATCACAAAATTTGCATTAGGCTATATAATAAATATTTGGGGGGATATATTTTGAGGTCATAAAATATTCCATTTCTCTTAATTTTTGTCCATTGATTTTAATATTCATCAGTAGCAATTATTAGTGTGATATTCTAATGGTGATATTTTTATTTTCCTCATTTCTTATTTTACTATGTTATTTCTAGGTGTATATATTTTTTTATTTATCTATTCTTAATTATTCAGCATTTTTTACTCTGGAGATTGCCCTGATCCTCTAGTAAACATAACAGGAGGTTGGGTGAAAATCACGGTGTCTGTACCACATAAACCTGGGACTCTTGTTGCACCAAGTAGTTTTTTTTTTTTGAAACTCATCTTATGATTCTCTTTTTCCTAAAACCTATCATCAGGAAATGGTGAAATGTTTCAAGGGAAGAGGCATGTAGATTTTGGGGAATTTTGCAAGAGGGAAGTCAGAGTTTAGAGCAATGCCTATACTGAATGTGGTTGTAACCTCTGAACTTTATGTCCCTGTGCAGCTAACAATAGAGCTTTCTACCCTAGCAGTAGATATTGAAATAATGGTACTTCAGGAGATTTATTATTCATTTGGTAAAATAATTAGTACAGGAAGCAAATAACACTGGTTCTAAATAACACTGTTGAATTGCTTGCCTCACCCATCTTACGCTTCCTAAGATCCTTTGGAATTTCTAAAAAGTCTTAGTGGATACGTCTTAAAAATAAGAACTCATATAGTTTTCTTCATATATTTCATTAATCTTAGCTCATGAAACTATAGAGTTTTAATTTTTACTCTCACATTGAATCTCCTCTTGAAGATAGTAAACACATGAAAATAAATGTCATTTTTATTGTCTAAATCCCTGCTTTTTACTGCCATATCAGATGGCTACGTTATTGACTGGTATTATGTTATCCAAATATAATCTTGCTCTTGCATTGCCTATTTCTTGATAAATATTATTTTTAAAGTATTTTAAATATGTAACCTTCAGAGGAAGTTCAAAGGAGCACTACTGTTCTGGACCCCTAAATCAACACCAGGCCCAACCTATATTCATTAACTGGAAAATACCAGATATTTTGTATCCCTCCTTTCCTTGCTGTTAGTAATGGCTATACGACCCATTTCTTGATAATAAAACATGGAGATAAGCTCCTGGGATTTTTCCCTCCCATAAGGAAACAGCTCTACTGCCTGGCCCCTCGTTCCTATAATTTGTTATAGGCAGACATGAAGCCAAGCTGCAGTAGCCATCTTGCAGTCATGCGGTAATAAGCCTGAGGACAAAAGCCTGCACTGAGGACTGCACTGAGGACTGCAGAGTGAGCACAGAAGAAGAGCTTAGATCCTTGTTGATATTGCTGAGTTGCTGAACCTTCACTGATTGTCCAACTCTGTAATGATTATATAGAACAATAAGAAACACTTCTTTCTAAAGCCAGGGGACATATTGCATGGAGCACTGGGTGTTATACGTAAACAATGAATCTTGGAACACTACATCAAAAACTAATGATATACTGTATGATGACTAATGTAACATAATAATGAAAAAATAAAGCCACTTTCATCTGGATAATGTTTTCTAGCAGCTTAATGCATTCTACTGTGAGGCTGGTCATATTTCAGACACTTTACAAATATGGAGTAAAAGGCATTGGAGGAGAGATATTGTAGGAAAATGGAATGGTTCTCTAAGTGAAGGGGACAAGAGATAGGGTAATTTTGATACAGATGTGAAATTTCCTTTTGTTATGTAAAATTCCTTCTTTAAAATATTTGAATAAATGCATTTTGAATATCCTTTTCAGGATGTTCCTATTTAAGTTTATGTTACCATCATTTCCCAGAAATTATTTTTTTGTTTTCTATTAGAAGGAGGAAAGTAAAAGGAATAATCCTATTTTCTTCTCTATTTTATATACAGGACTAGATTCCCTCCATCCCCACATCTCCTGCCATACTTTCCTTTCTCATATAAGTTCACACATAAATTCACAGAATCTATCTGCCCACACATTGTATTTCATTAATGCTTTCAGTTCGCTGAAATGATATAACACTCCACGTCTTGTTCAGAACAAACAAAATTGGGAGTGTCATTTTCCAAAAGAAAATAGACAAGAAAAAGAAAAGACAGTCATTAATATTTTGGTCATGGATTTTCAGTGGAGCAAGAACTACATGCCTGGTTCTTTCTCTGGTTTCAATTTAACATATCCACCTTTTTGATTTTGCTCAAGTAGTTCTACTTTTCTATTTGTTATTTGTACTTGCTAATCAAGCTTTCAAAACCTCTTGATTGTGACTTTTTAGAAGCTGGGGGGAAAGCATGACACTTAACCAACATTTTCTAAAATGTCACAACATTTAGGGAAGTAGGATCTTCTTGAAATTCATGCAAATAATCCTCCTTTGGATTATAAACATTATACAATTCCCTCTTGTTTCCAGAATCAATCAACAGGCATTATTTAGTTTTTTTTTTTCTTTTTTAAATTTTTATTCCAACTTTAGCTATTTAAAAAGCACATTTTGGGATAAACAGAAAATGTGATGACCATCTTTAAAGAGACCTTGCTGTGTAAATCTAGCACTAGGAAGAGGAAGCAGAATTTCATGCTTGTGTTTAGAAGACTTCATAATCATTTAACATGGTGATGGATCAGAATATGAAATTCCTTTATGGTTATAATCAGTTTGAATAACAGCTGAGAAAGCATAATAGAAATCATACAGTTTTACCTTTGTTCCATAAAAGTCATGAAATATCCTGACAGGGCAATTCCATCTACTTGCCTCTTCTTATAAATCTTTTAAAATCTGTTCTAATAATGGACTAATTTCCCTACCACATAAACCAAATATACTCTTAGTGGACTTGGGAAATAAACCTCTGCATTTATTTCATTTTTGTTGAAAATACAAAACAGAAAATGAATTTTAAAAAATCAGTGCTGATTGTGGCTAATCATTCAACATAGATATTCCTTACCTAATTATTAACTAGAAAAGTTAGAAATAAATCCCCTACATTAAGAAAGATTTTGAAGAAACAACTTAAAACTACAAAATGTTACTGCTATCTCCAAAATGTTTCTTACTAAAGTAAGAGATAGTGAGAGATCATATTAATAAGAGTGTATCACGTTCCCTATTACCACTGCCTCAGATGACTGGAATTTTTGCCTGACACAACTTGGGACAATTATCTTGTCCTTTGTGTTCAGAGATGATGTGATGACAGGTTATTTTCTGCGCAATAACTGAGATATGTGAACCACTGTCCTTACCAGGAGAGAGCCATTTTGTAGCTGACAGCAGCAGGCACTGAGAGAAGAGCTTGACATTTATGGCCTTGTATCCTTTGGGTCAGCTGAGTCTGTTTTGAATCTTTCTGGCTGGTATGGTATCCTAGCTTCTGTCTTGTCTTGGTGACTGTTGCTGACATGGCCTTGTTATAAATAGTCTCTGCATGCATTCCCTCTCTCCCAGCACCCTATACATGCAATCACCTCCCATGTTCTGCAATCACAGCCTTTCAATTCTGGTGACATTTCCCCCATCCTCTTACCAGTGAAATGCAGTAAGCCCCATTCCAAATGGAGATAGAATCCCTTTTACTCAGCTTTCCTTGTTGGAAATTGTGTTTTACTACCATTGCCCATAAAGAAATTACCGAGCCAATGGTTATGCATTTTTAACCTATTAGACTGCTTGAGTAGAACCTCGCTCCTACAATGCATTAGGTAAACACAGATTCATCAATGAATGCTGAAAGGAAAAAAAAAAAAAGCAGTGTTGCATTGATAAGCCTTTATAATAATGTAATAGTAAGAACAACAGTGTCAATAAAAACTTCTATCTTTTATTTGAACAGTCATTTTGATTTCCGTTTTTTTTTAATTTTTTTAAATTTATTTATTTGTCAGAGAGAGAGAGGGAGAGAGAGCGAGCGAGCACAGGCAGAGTGGCAGGCAGAGGCAGAGGGAGAAGCAGGCTTCCTGCTGAGCAAGGAGCCCGATGTGGGACTCGATCCCAGGACACTGGGATCATGACCTGAGCCGAAGGCAGCCGCTTAACCAACAGAGCCACCCCGGTGTCCCTCGATTTCCGTTTTTTTATATATAGCAGATATTACTGCAGTATGAACAAGTAATCACCAAAAGAATGAAAACTTCTTCTGTCTCAAAAGTTTGTAAAATACTATCAGCAGAGATACATTTAAAGACTGATGACCAAGTTCCTCTTTGAAATTATAAGAAAGTTAGGATGACATCAAAGCATACATATCTTAATGTACATTTTAAAATTGTATGTTCTCATAATTCTTCTTCTGCTTGATCTCTGACACTTTGGCTAACCCAGGGCAGGGCGGGGGTGGGGGGGGGTGATGGTTAGAGGAGCAGAGAGAGAAAAACTCAAGCAGACTCCATGCTGAGCATGGAGACCGATGTGGGGCTTCATCACAGGACCCTCAGATCATGACCTGAGCCAAAATCAAGAGTCAGATGATTAACCAACTGAGCCATCCAGATGTCCCTGGCTAATTCCACTTCTAACTATTTTCTCCAAAATGCATCTTCAAGGTTCTGTGTTTTGGCTTACTGCCATAGTTCCAAATGCCATCTCTATGCAAATGCTTGTTAGAGCTCTCTTTTTCTCCCTTTTTCTTTCTCTCCTTCCCTTTCTCCTGTCCCTCTTCCCTTCCTCCCTGTCTCTGTTATCTCAGTCTCCTCCCTGACTCACTGGTAGGTAGCTAGACTTGAATGTCACCTCAAATTCAACATGAACGGACTTATTATCCTTTTTCTGAGACCCCCTTCCTTCCTGGTTTCTTTATTACTGACAATAGTTCCTCTATTTCTTCTATACATCTTGGCTCAATACCTTAGTCATCTTGGATGACTAGATGTAGGATTCCACATGCATCTAGTCAGTAGTACAACTTGGTATTTCTATCTCAATATCAAATGTCTCAACCTTTCCATTATCACTGCCAACATACTCATTCAAGTATTTATGAACTTTCCTTCTAGCTTGCTCTAAAAGTGTCCTAACTAGTCTTCCCACCAACTATACAGTACTATAAGTAACTATAACTATAGTTACTTAAATATAACTATAACTTAACTATAAGTATAGTAACAGTAACTATACTATACAGTACAATTTTATAGAACAGTTCTGCATTAATTACTTAAGGAAATTATTTCCAAACTATTTTTTTTTTAGTATCACAAAGTTTTATTCAAATGAAATGGAACCTAAATTTATAAAACAGAGTTGCTTTCTTCAGAGGAGGGATTGAGGGTGGGCACTCCTACATAGTCCAAGGTTTCTCCTTACCTTACGTCTCTGCCCACTCACAGTGCTCTGAGGGATACTCTCATGGGAACATAGTTGAAAACCACTGTTAAAATATATTCTCAGACTAATTTTGACCAGATGATAAAATTGTATTTCAAATATGCTGCAAGGGAAGGCTTTAGAAAAAGCAAATTCAAATATATCTTGATAGAGATGGTTCATGGGGGAAAATGACAAAAATTATTAGATTGTATACAACCATATCAAAAATTCATCCGGCTCTCAGTTTGATGGTTAGTTGAAACGAGTTTAATGTCCTTGAAGAGACTGTAGTCCCATGAACGTCTATCAGAAAATTACACTGGCTATTTCATCAGGAATGTCTCAGAAAAAGTAATGCAATGCATTGCACAGGAAACTCTGTCCCAGGTAAGGTATAAAATGATTTTCTTTCTCAACACTAGTCATATTAGAATCTTATGCAAAATTTCCAAAGGCTACTAGTATTTACCCAGTTAAGAACAAATTCTTGGGCTTGGAATTTAAATCACAACCTGATATAATCTGACATTGTTAGCCCTTTTACCATTTTACTACTTTGATAGTTATTACAGTGTAAACTCTATTATTTCTAATTTCTTAATTACCACCAGAAGTTTCTCATGCTCTACTGCTTGTATAATACACTTCTTCTCCAACTTGCCTCTTTATGTTTATCTATTTATTTTTTAGGTGTTCCACAGGCCTAATGTTTTCCATGTCACATTTTCTTTGAGAATTTTCTAAAATCTCTTTAATTGGATATGTTTTCACCACCTCTAACCATTCTCTTGAGTTTTGTATGCTTCTCTTATGGCATTGCCTTTTTCTGCCTTGTTTTCCATATAACCTATAAAAATAATTTATTGAGATTGCAATATAATACATGACAAAAAATTCATGTTGACCATGCAGTTTGTATAATTGTTACAACTCCAGATTGTTAACTTTTTATTAATTTTTAATTAATTAATTTTTAAAAAATATTTTATTTATTTATTTGTCAGAGAGAGAGAGAGGGCGAGCACAGGCAGACAGAGTGGCAGGCAGAGCCAGAGGGAGAAGCAGGCTCCCTGCCGAGCAAGAAGCCCGATGTGGGACTCAATCCCAGGACACTGGGATCATGACCTGAGCCAAAGGCAGCCGCTTAACCAACTGAGCCACCCAGGCGTCCTGCAGATTGTTAACTTTTTAAAGATTAGCTTTAAAGATATGAAGGAGGGACACCTGGGTGGCTCAGTTGGTTAAGCAGCTGCCTTCGGCTCAGGTCATGATCCTGGCATCCTGGGATCGAGTCCCACATCGGGCTCCTTGCTCGGCAGGGAGCCTGCTTCTCCCTCTGCCTGCCACTCTGTCTGCCTGTGCTCGCTCTCTCTCTCTCCCTGACAAATAAATAAATAAAATATTTAAAAAAAAAAAAAAAGATATGAAGGATAAAGTCTTTAGAATTATTTTAGGAAACATCTTTTACTACTTATGCAGTTTTAGTCATAAATATTTAATCTCACTGAAATAGCTGTCCTCTTCAAAAAAATCTAATTACATATATAGTTAAATAGATATCCCCTGAAGTGATTTTTCCCTGGGTAGAGAAAAATCAATACAAACAAGTATAGAAGAAGGTAGTCTGAGTATGAGTTTACTGGACCTTTCTGGGAATATTGAGGACAGTGGGCACATAGGCACAGTGATAAGTCCTATGAGGAGAAAGAAACAGATAAATCAAAGACTTATTAAGAATAAAAACAACAAAACATGCTTGAACATACTTTCTATCTTTACTTTTTCTGGGAGACTTTTTTTTTTAAATTTTTAAAAATTTCTTTTCAGTGTAACAGTACTCATTGTTTTTGCACCACACCCAGTGCTCCATGCAATACATGCCCTCCCCAAAACCAACCACCAGGCTCCTCCAACCTCCCACCCCCCACCCCTTCAAAATCCCTCATGTTGCTTTTCAGAGTCCATTGTCTCTCATGGTTCACCTCCCCTTCCAATTTCCCTCAAATCCCTTCTCCTCTCCATCTCCCCATGTCCTCCATGTTATTGGTTATGCTCTGCAAATAAGTGAAACCATATGATAATTGACTCTCTCTGCTTGACTTATTTCACTCAGCATAATCTCTTCCAGTCCCGTCCATGTTGCTACAAAAGTTGGGTATTCATCCTTTCTGATGGAGGCATAATACTCCATAGTGTATATGGACCACATCTTCCTTATCCATTCGTCCATTGAAGGGCATCTTGG
>PISX010020078.1:0-20600 GCA_004024625.1 Mellivora capensis
CATGGGGAGAAAGCCATGAATTCCGTGCATTGCTTTCTCCTCCTCTGGAGTTCCGCTGCTCTCCTTGTTAAGTGAACTTGGTCTTGGCTGGATTTCTTTTGATCTTCTGGGGGAGGGGCCTGTTGTAGTGATTCTCAAGTGTCTTTGCCCGAGGCAGAGCTGCACCGCCCTTACCAGGGGCTGGGCTGAGTAATCCGCTCGGTTTCGCTTTCAGGAGCTTTTGTTCCCTGAGCGCTTTCCGTAGAGTCTGGAGGACGGGAATGAAGATGGCGGCCTCCTAGTCTCCAGCTCAGAAGAGCTGAGATTCGGGGCTCCACTCCTCAGAGAAAAGCCCCGGCTACTCCCATATCCCTTGCCTCTGGCCGCGCTCCCAGCTCACCTAGCCTGCGACCGGTTCAAGGTAACCCCGAGCTGAGAGCTCACTCCTCGGCTCTGTCTCTGTAGCCGGCTTCCCGCTCTGATACCTCCGATACCTCTGTGACACTCAGACACCCCTGATCCTTCTGTGACCCTGCGGGACCTGGGGCCACGCTGACCCCGCGTGGGCTTCACCCCAGTTTAGCCTCTGCAGTGATGTCCCTCCGTGGAGCAGACTTTTAAAAGTCCCGATTTAGTGCTCCGTGGCTCCGCCGCTTGCCGGGAGCTGGCCCCTCCCCCGCGGTCTATCCTCCCCTCGCTTTCGATTCACTTCTCCGCTGGTCCTACCTTTCAGAAAGTGGTCGATTTCCTGTTTCCAGAATTGCTGTTCTTCCTCTCTTCGATCTCCCGTTGGATTTGTAGGTGTTCCCAATGTTTTGATAAGCTATCTAGCTGATCTCCTGCTACCTGATGTCATCTCAGCTGCTACTTCTCCACCATCTTGCCGCAATCTCATAGGTCTTATTTATTTTTTTAAGATTTTATTTATTTATTTGTAAGAGAGAGAGAGAGAGAGCACGCGCGAGCACAGGCAGACAGAGGTGGAGGGAGAAGCAGGCTCCCTGCCGAGCAAGGAGCCCGATGTGGGACTCGATCCCAGGACGCTGGGATCATGACCCAAGCCGAAGGCAGCTGCCCAACCCACTGAGCCACCCAGGCATCCCCCACCTAGGACTTATTAAGGAGGGCAACAACATATTGTCATAAGGACAAAACAAATGCCTTTAATTTTTAAATGAAGAGTTGAGGACTACGTCTGTCATTCACAAGCCTTGTGGTCATGAGGAAAGTCATTTTATCTGTCGGAACTTATTTTATTTTCATTTAGTGAAAATTAGTGCACATATCAGCTTTCATCACTAAGTTGAGCATAAAGATAACTTTGTAAACAACAGCACTTAAAGATTAATAAATTAATAATTACTAATACCACAGCTGACACACCAGATCTAAAGAGAACACCTTCAAATCTGTTTTCTTTTGCTCGGTCAAGGTTATAAAAATTATATAATTGCTTCCACTTTCAGTTCCAATATGTAAGGAGCTTGGGAGTCATTACTCCCACCTTTGTCACAGAACAAACTACTGCTCTGAAACTTGGAGATAGGTGGCTTTAGAAAGGTATAGCTGGGATCTGCTTACCTAGAGCAGAAGCCCTTGAAGCCATACACTGGTAGGGACACTTACATGGTAACGTTGATGAAGAGCGGAGGCTGAGTGTGCACTGGTGTGAAAATCAGAACCATATGAGGACTGTCATCTCGGTGTGCAGAGGAGCTCACATTGCTTGGGCTTTGCCTCCTGCAACTCATGAAGAAACTGAGAACAGTCTACTCATGACTCTGGAGGGGAGTAAAAGATTTATCCCGCTCCTACATGTTTAGGTTCTTCTCCAGAGCAAAAGTCTACTCTTCATGAGGGAGAGACCTTTCTAGAGACTTGCCCCACAGAGGTACAAGGGTATTTCTCCCACTCCAACCCCATTTAGCCCTCATATGTCACAAAGAGAGAGAAAGGCAGACAGCTATATAGTAAGAAAAATGTGTGAAGCCCAGAGACATACGCCCACCAAAGGCTGTGATTTAATTGGAAGACAATAGGATAATCCTCTTCTCCCAGACATTTGCCAATATACCAACAGGACTCCAGTTTAATCATAGTGGATCACAGCTGAAAGAGTGGTAAGAGGCACACTTAATGAGAGAAGCAATACCTAGGAAAGGCCAAAGGCAAGAAGGGAGACAAAAATGAGGACACTAAGAGAAATTTGAAGTCTCTGACACATAACTACAACACCACGAAGAGCAAAACTCAGCTTTTAGACAAATTGACATGAAACAGATTAACAAGAGAAAAATTAAATTTAATAGCACACATAGGGGGAATTCACATAGACATGGAAAGTTCAAAGACAGGCAAAATGAGGTATGTATGTCATTCTGAACTAAAGAGAAGAGGCTGGGGGCCTGGGGCTTCAACAGAATACACTTCACAGGGCAATAAGAAAATCAACTTTTGGTAATTAGATGTTTGTCCTACCATATGGTTGGGTCACTCAGATAAAAATCTATCTCTGTTAATAACCCTTATGCTGGGAAAGTCCCCCAGTTTAGATTCTTCTGCATGTTTAAGGGGAGAGACAAAAATTTCTCAAGTGCCTTCAGCTCAAAATAATCCACATGCCAAAGTGGCACATTCTGAGGGTCCTGTCCTGAATCCCTTCAGACAGACATTGAAGTGGAGCATGCCAATACTAGCACAAATAAAGACAAAAGATATTCCAAATGTAATAGAATTCTCAATTATCAAGCAATTTCAAACATAGTCAAACTCAATCATTCTTGAAAAAGCAGAATACAGTACTTATATAAGAGTGTGCATTTGAAACAGTTTATGAAAATACATATGTATTTCCCAATAGTTGGAAGAAGTCTATTGTTTTAGGTACTATTAAAATATACAATAAGAAACAAATGAAACAATTAAAGAATACGTTAGTGTTTCCCAAAGCTTTTAAAATCTGTATCATATTTATTGAAAATATAATGTTATAGTACTTCAGAGAATAAAACAAGTTTCCTTTCCTACTAACAAAATAATGGACTTTTCTTATTTTCAATAAAATTCTGCATACTATATTTTTATGGAAAGAAAGAAAATCCTAAAATATGTAGCTTTTGAAGTCAGTAAATTAATGATTAAGAATAATAAATTAGGGCCACCAGAATGGCTCAGTCAGTTATGAGACCAACACTCGATTTCAGTTCAGGTCATGATCTCAGGATTGTGAGATAGAGCCCAGCATTGGGCTCGAAGCTCAGTGGGGAGTCTGCTTGAGAGTTTCTCCCCCATTGCCCTTCACTTCACTTGCATGCACTCTCTCTCTGAAATAAATAAATAAACATTCCCCCCCAAAAGAATAATAAATTAATCTAGGCCAAAGTATTTTAAAATACTTAAAATATTTTAGAGTTATATAAAATATTTTAAAGAATAAATATTGAGCATGTAGGCTCTTCAAACAAATAATAAAATGTATCCCAAAATAAACAGAATTTGTCAATATAAGGTTTGGGGAAATAAAAAGATGTAAACTCTTAAACTTATTTTAAAATCAATGCTTGGCTTTCCTAAGGTATAAGATATTTCAATGTTTAGGTTTAAAAGTGATTACACCTTAATTTGTGTATGCAAAACACTCTCCCTCCAAAGAAACACTTGGAATATAGGTAATAGTTGAGAAGATGAGACACATAATAAGGAGTAAATATTATATATATATATTTTTTTGTAATTTTATTTTTTTTTCAGTGTTCCAAGATTCATTGTTTATGTACCACACCTAGGGCTCCATGCCAGAGGTGCCCTCCTTAATACCCACCACCAGGCTCACCTGTCCCCCCATTTGCCTCCCTTCCAAACCCTCAGTTAGTTTCTTGGAATCCACAGTCTCTCATGGTTCCTCTTCCCCTCCGATTTACCCCAATTCTCTTTTCCTTTCCTTCTCCTAATGTCCTCCATGTTATTACTTAAATACCACACTTCTTACTGAGTTTTAGCAGATATATAAATTTTTAATAAAGCCTTTATTTTCTGTATGCTCTTAAGTTAATTTTCAGAGATATTCCATGGTACCACTTTTCAGAAGAATTTTCACCAATTATGCCTGTTTCATTGTGGAGCAAGTCCCTGTAGCTCTTCACAAAACTGTTTTGAAAGTAGAACTCTCTCATGTAAACTTTTCATTGTGGTACAGTTAAAGTAATGCATGCAAATCATATTATGTTTCTCTGGTTAAAAAATATGCACACAATAAAATGTATACATTTAAAACAGCTTTCACATATTGTTTTATATAAAATTGATCTTTTTATTCTTTTACTCGAGATTTAAAATATTTATGTATTCAATAGTCCATTTTAATCCTCATTACTTTGCTTCTTAATATATATCCTTTTTTTCTTGATAAATAATTGCAATGGAAGAAAATTTGGAAGCATTCCCAAGTTCACAGAGTATATAAGTAGCAAAGCCAGAGTTCAATCCCCATGGTATGAAAATTGAAATCGATTGTTCCTTGTTGCTATGCTCTAATGAGTTTATAGATCAAGTTAATATGATTAATAAGAAGTAACTAAACATATTCAAATCTGTTTTCAACAATATTCCGTAGAGATTTTCTTATTTTCTCAAGGAGTTTGAGACCTGATCATTTGTAATGAGACCAATTTGGACACACTCATGTGGTACGAAAGATTATTTTAAGCTGAAAATATTAGAAAAAACAGAAGCTACAAAAGGAGTTAAAAAAACATACACAATAAAACCCTCACCTAAATTTCTTTGCTGACTTAAACAAAGCTCCCTCCCCCCATTAAAAAAAATCATAATTCTCCTTTGCTGGAGGTTTATAGCCAGAAAGGAGAGGTACTACCCACACCTGGTTGAGGATTCATATAAGCACAACACTATCCAAACCTTCCTTATCTTCCACTTGTTTCTCCTGCTTGTTTCTCATTGATTTCTCACCATATGCTTTCTCCTGAGGTTCTAACTCCCTTTCTTATTATGATGATATATCAGCCTTTGATTCTGGCTTTTCACAGGGTCACTTCTTTTTTTTTTTTTTTTTAGATTTTATTTATTTATTTGACAGAGAGAGAGAGATCACAAGTAGGCAGAGAGGCAGGCAGAGAGAGAAGGGGAAGCAGGCTCCCTTCTGAGTAAAGAGCCCAGTGCGGTGCTTGATCCCAGGACCCTGAGATTATGACCTGAGCCGAAGGCAGAGGCCCAACCTACCGAGGCACCCAGGCGCCCCACAGAGAGTCACTTCTTTATGTGCTCCCATATATGAGAATAAATTTTGCCTTTTTTTCTGGCTAATCTCCCTTTTGTCAGTTTATTCACAGGTTCCCAGTGGAAAGGTTATTTTCTTCTTCTTCTTTTTTTTTTTTTAAAGATTATTTATTTATTTGACACAGAAAGAGAGAGAGAGGGAACAGGAGAAAGGGGAGTGGGAGAGGAAGAAGCAGGCTCCCTGCTGAGCAGGGAACCCAATGTGGGGCTCAATCCCAGGACTCTGTGATCATGAGCTGAGCCAAAGGCAGATACTTAACAGACTGAGCCACCCAGCTGCCCCGGAAGGTTATTGTCCTTCCCACTCCTGTTTTGGAAACTATATGGCTAGACCATGGTGCTCAGTTCTCTTTGGCAGTAGTAGTCCAGACTAGAGAACTAAGAGAAGAGAAATTTGACCTGGAATTGAAAATTAGTCACAAGTAGAATAAGATCCTGATTCTATAGCAGTCAAATGCACATAAATGTGGCTTCAGATGTGTTAAAAAGAAGGAAACAAGCAAGAGTAAGTACTAAATCCAACTGTTAGGGCAAAAGTTTAGATTCTAAGGGAAGCAAAACAATGAAAATAATAGAAAGATGAATTTGTTTTTTAAATCGAAGTCAAATTGATCAAATGATGCAAAAAAATATGTCACTGAAGTTTTGTCACTCAAGAAATGATGTAATTTTTTAAAAAAGATTTTATTTATTTATTTGACAGACAGAGATTACAAGTAGGCAAGAGAGGCAGGCAGGGAGAGAGAGGAGGAAGCAGGCTCTCTGCGGAGCAGAGAGCCCGATGTGGGCCTCGATCCCAGGACCCTGGGATCATGACCTGAGCCGAAAGCAGAGGCTTTAACCCACTGAGCCACCCAGGCGCCCCAAGAAATGATGTAATTTTTTAAAAGCATGGTAGAAGTATCTTAAAACCCTGCAAGAAAATTTAGGGATTATTAATGTCATCCCCAGATTTCTGTGAATTTCTAAGATCTGGTTAGCAGGTTATTTTCTCATGATAAATATTAGGTGCAAACTTTCTTTTGTTGAATTAGGTCCATTTCCTAATTATCATTCAACTCCTTGTATGTTGTCTCCATTCTGTAACATAGTCTGACAAGGTACTATATCCCTTTGTCTAATTTTTTAAAACAACCCGAAAATAGCATCATGAGAGAGCCAGGGATGTGACATAACTAAAGTTTTGTAGTGATAGAAGTTTATATCATAACATTTTAAATAGCTTAAAAATATAGAGAGATTATAAGTGTCCCTAAAGGTTACCTAAAGAACCCTATTACGTCACATCTTCATAAACTATTCCACCATTTATTATGCATCAGTCTTTCATGGACTTGCTATATTTCCTCTTTCTCCTCCCTCCACAACCACCCCCCCCCAGTGAAATAATGCACATCTTTATCTTTATAATATGCAAAGAATTTCAATGCTTTTGTCATCATACCTTCCATTATTTAACTCCTATGACATACCAAGGTATTTTCCTAAACCAAAATAAATTCTAGTTTTCTGAGAATTCTATAAAAAATAAGTGCCACCTGTGTGTGTATGTGTGTGTATCTGTGTGTGTGTGTGTGTGTGTGTGTGCACAGGTTTATACATTGGTAATATTTTTAGATAATGTTAAAATAGATTATGATTATAAAGTTACCCTATGTACACAACATTTAAACACCTCCTGATATGGCCAATACCTGATTTGTTGCATTATATCCAAGTTTATCTGTGTATTCATATTGTACTCATCTTCCTGGATGTTCTACCAATTACCTGAAAATAATCTGTGGTCCTAAGATATGTTGCCATTGGGTCATTCTGTTTCCTGAACTATAATGTCTTCTACCCAGTTCAATGCTTATCAAAACCAACCTCATATTCAACAAAATGTTGAAATATACCAATGTTTATGAGTCCTGCTTTGTGTAATAAAAACATTTTTTCCATGGTTTTAAGTCAAAAAGAAAATACCTAAAACAACAACAACAACAAGTCTTTACCCTAGTGTAATAGTTTCTCTGGATCTCAAGGTAAAATGGTATGCTATAAATGGCCTCACTTTGAACTATAAGGAAATAGAAATGAAACAAATTGCTTGGATTTTCTAATCTATCTATTTGAAGTCTGTAAGACTAATTTTTTAAGACTTTATTTATTCATTTGACAAAGAGAGAGAGAGAACAAGGAGGGGAGCAGCAGGCAGAGGGAGAGGTGGAAGCAGGCTCCTCACTGAGCAAGGAACCTAACGCAGGGCTCGATCCCAGATCATGACCTGATCTGAAGCTAGATTTAATCAACTGAGCCAGTCATGCACCCGTAAGACTAATTTCCAACACATTCTTGACCTATGTCACATGTGGCAGACCTCTCTTTTGTGAGCCTCTCCCATTTGATTAAAGACATAAAAATTACTAAAACACTGAATCGTTTTTGCCTGGGTTGTTTTTAAGCACTTACAATGAAACTTGAGAAACTTAACAACTGTAAGATTGTTGGATTTGTTAACTCAGGTGATTTCCCCCTTTTTGAGCAAGAAATAATACTATTTTTAAATTGATATTTATTTACATTTTAAAAGTATGTATGGTTACATACATCTTCCCTTATTAAACCACTATGTACTCCAAACATTTTGAAACAAGACGAATCAGTTCCACATTTTTGTCTAATAACTAACAGTTGTTCTGATAAGGACGTGACTATTTTCTTTCTGTTTAAATTACAACTTAAGATTTATTTCTCTGCAACATTTTCTTAGAGTGAGATAATTTCCTCTGTTTAATTATCTGCCTTAAAATAAATCTTGATGGTAACAATGCTGTTGTAGTCAGCTTTTATCTCTTACCATGTGTCATATTCAACATAAGCAAACTGCAATGGTTGTTTAATAATTTAATGTTAAAAGTCAAGACTGGAGCTGAAGGAGAAACATAAAAAGAAGTTCCAAAAATTTTGAGGATTTTAGGGGTTTTCCTCTTACCAGCCTTAAGATCCCTCAAAACTTTAGCAAAAATCTGTCTAGTGTATCTTTATATTTATGTGTAACAGAAATGTCAGAGATGAATTATTTGCTTCCTAACAATAAATGTTCATTGAAAGGTCTGATTAGGTTACAAAGAGTTACCTACAAATTTGATGCAGTTTAATATGTTTTCTCTATTTTCTTTTCTAGTAATAACTGAAATAACTTTTTCACAAGAATAATTTATTCTTTTACATTAAACCTCTTACACTGGAAGGGAATAATTAATTTCAAAACCATTTTACTCTACTATATGAACTATGCAACATTTATGAAAACTAAAAATTATCTGCCTTTATATTACCATAACATAAGTAATTTTGTAGCTCAAACCATCTTGGCAGTGCCTTAAACGTAATTTAAGATATCCAATATTCTAAGGCAGAATCTATAAGATTTCGGGTCAAATGGTTTATGACAAGAGAGCCACGGTTTGTAAGAGATAAAATAAATAATATTTTCTCAGGATCATAATGTGGTAGCACATTATTTCCTCAGTAGATATATCTACAAGTGTGTATAGTTTGCCACATATATCATTAACATTTTACATCTCATATTTCTTATACTGATTAATTCATACTTTAGACTCATTTTGAACGTTCACTTTAACCCTCACTGTAATCTAAATCTTAAATTGACTCCCCCATTATAATCTCCCATTCAGTTCTTAATTTTCTTTTAGATTTGATTTGATTTGAATTGTCCTCATATTTAGATAGTCTTTAGCATGTTTCCCTACCAATATAGTTTAAGTTTCATAAAGTTGAGACTATGTATATACTATCACCATGTTATAGAATCTCAAAATTATTTGAAATATGAATGAATATCTAAATAACTTTATTTCTTCATTATTTCCTTTCTTTTTTTAAATTCACTATTCAGTTAGGATTTTCAGGGTTTAATTTTTTTCTCTCAATATGATGAACGATGTTACGAGATAAATGAATTTTTACATTTGCATATTTGTTTTGTTTTACTTGTTTTCTCATTTGTTAAGTGTTGCAGATGTGTTTTTGTGTGGCAACAAGTTAATTTGCATGAAGTTGCTATATTAAATCACATCCATATGCTATAATAAAAAATTGCAGTTAATTTATCCTTTGTTGATAAATTTTAAAAAAAGACATTAGTTATAAACAAAGCAAATTTGCATTGCCTCATTAGTGCACAAGGAAAAAAATGTTTTGACCATTTGAGAATTTTTTTATAATTGTAAAAATTTACTTAATGAAGACATATCATTTTCTCGTGTCTTTTTCTTGTCTATAATTATTTTTTCCAAAATTGTTCCATTTAAGATTTATGTTGGCCCTCTCCTAAAATCATAAAATCCAGATACATCATGGCCTATTGAATATAATTTTCACAGGAATGATGGGAGAATCTTACCCTCTGTATAAATTTGTATAAAGCAAATTTGATATAAACTAACTTACATAACACTTTAAGTGTCCCCACCACACACATTCCCATGTAAACACACACACACGACAAATGAAAATAAAATATGAAGGAGAAAATTAACCGTACGACAAAAGAAATCAGAACTATTTAGTTTTCATTTATCATTGTATCTGAAAATATTTAATACTATTTTAATCTTGTCTTTATGAAGTCCATTAAGGCCAATGACAGAAGGAAGGAAAGATGGAAGGAGTAGAGAGGAGAGGAATTTTTTAAAAAAGGAGAGAGACAGAGAGACACAGAGAGGGGGAAAAGTAGATAAAGCGGACAAGCCAATATTGAGAGACATTGCTTATTGGTAACACAGGTTTCCAGACATTTTGCGGAAACATTGACTACCTATGTTCTAGACTTTTTTCAAAGTTGTTTGTCTAGTAATCAGCCTTGGAAGATAGAAACTGTCTCCCTTTGGAGCAGACATGCTTACTACTTTTTATTTAAAAAAAAAAATTGAATTTCCTATACTAAGGATGATTTTCATGTACTGCAAACTATTCCATTTGCCCACATCCATTGGGGCCCATCTGAATAACTCCCATAGACTCTATTGACAAAGGGGGCTGAAGAAGTACCCTGATGCTCATGCTCCTGGCACTGCCATGAGCAATAAAATTCTTTGTCTCTGACCCATGTCTCATGTTCTGCCAGCATCTATAAAACTGTGGCTTGTAAGTAAAGCAAAATTACACAACTTTCATGGTTCTTGACAACTTTATCAATGGTAATGGAATGCTGAGATACACACACACACACACACACACACACAACCACACACATATACACATATATATGTATGTATTTTCTGAAAAAGTAAAAAGATAGGCTTTTATAGATTGATTAATAGAATTTGAAGTAATTTCATGGAAACTCATAGTGAATGCATCATCCAAAATGTTATGGTCTACTGAGTAATAAGTAGTCTTCTGCTGTATTTCCTGTAAGTGTAGACAAATTTGGAACGAGGTCAGACTCTGTATACTGAACAGTAAGTTCAAAGACAAGTGACCAAACAGTGTCCTAATTATTGGTAATATTTCTCTGGGATTAGTTCTTTCTAATTGGACAGTCAGCCTCAGGTCCACCTGTTGTAACAACAAATATTAATTAGCATCCTGAGTAGACCGAAGGATGCAACCCATTTCAGATAATAATTATAGGTTCATCTATAGCATGGAATCACTGGATAACTATGGGGTTGGGTGGGAAGCTATCTGGAGGTATTCACACGTGTTTTCCATAAGAGATGCAGGAGTTAGGGTTATCTCTTATGGTTTTTATTAGAATTAACATTAAGGTTATGGAAAATGGCTATCAAATCATGATCTAAACTATCTGATTGTTGGATGACATACTCTACTTTTAAATATAAAGCTCTTGAAAAACATCTGAGGAACTATGACATAGAATTTTGTTTGAGAGGAAAATATAGGAGTGGCTCTATAAGACAAAGTATCAGCAATGGCTTCCCTCTCTAGTATCTGCTGGGGTCTAGAGGATTTGTTCATCAGATACTAGTGTTGCTATCCCTCCACTGCCATGGAATTAGCAATTTGTTAAAAAAAAAAAAATTAAAGGCATATTTTTTTGAAGAAAATAGATGATGTTTATACCATAAGTTTTAGTGGGGAAAAAATGACACATAACCATTTATGGAGAACATGTATTCTCTGAGCCCAATTATATTTAAATGCATGTGACTAAAAAAAATGGGACAAAATATATTTTTATTTTTTGGTTTATTTTTGAGCTGTGGCATTATATGTGATTCATATTTTGTTCATTTAAAACTTTATTTTTATTTAATTCTTCATTTTCTTTTTTTCATTTTATTTTATTTTATTTTATTTCTTTTCAGTGTTCCAAAATCATTGTTTATGCACCACACCCAGTGCTCCATGCAATATGTGACCTCCATAATACCCACCACCAGGATCACCTAACCCTCTCATCCCCATCCCCTTTAAAACTCTCAGTTTGTTTCTCAGAGTCCACAGTCTCTCATGGTTTCTCTCCCCCTCCAATTTTCCCCAATTCACTTCTCCTCTCCCCCTGCCAGTGGCCTCTGTATTATTCCTTATGCTCCACAAGTAAGTGAAACTATATGATAATTGACTCTTTCTGCTTGACTTATTTCACTCAGCATAATCTCCTCTATTCCCATCCATGTTGATACAAAAGCTGGGTATTCATCCTTTCTGATGGAGGCATAATACTCCATAGTATATATGGACCGTATCTTCTTTATCCATTCATCTGTTGAAGGGCATCTTGGTTCTTCCCACAGTTTGGCTACTGTGGCCATTGCCCATTTATTTCACTCAGCATAATCTCCTCCAGTCCCATCCATGTTGATGCAAAAGTTGGTATTCATCCTTTCTGATGGAGGCACAATTCTCCATTGTATATATATGGACCATATCTTCTTTATCCATTCATCTGTTGAAGGGCATCTTGGTTCTTCCCACACATTCTTGTATTGGCGACTGTGGCCATTGGTACTATGAACTTTGGGGTACAGATGGCCCTTCTTTTCACTACATCTGTATATTTGGGGTAAATACCCAGTAGTGTAATTGCAAGGTCATAGGGTAACTCTATTTTTAATTTATTAAGGAGTCTCCACACTGTTTTCCAAAGTGGCTGCACCAACTTGCATTCCCACCAATAGTGTAAGAGGGTTCCCCTTTCCCCACAACATGAGAATGGCATGTTTCACATGCCACAAATCTCCAACACTTGTTGTTTCCTGTCTTGTTGATTTTGGCCATTCTCAATGGTATAAAGTGGTATGTCAATGTGGTTTTGATTTGAATCTCCCTGATTCAAATAAAAAATTTGATCATCAAATGATGATGAACATTTTTTCATGTGTCTGTTAGCCATTTGTATGTCTTCTTTGGAGAAGTGTCTGTTGTTGTCTTCTGACCATTTTTTTGACGTGATTATGTTTTGTGTGTGTTGAGTTTGAGGAGTTCTTTATAGATCTTGGAAATAAACCCTTTGTCTGTAGTGTCATTTGCGAGTATCTTCTCCCATTCCATGGGTTGCCTCTTTGTTTTGTTGACGGTTTCCTTTGCTGTGCAGAAGCTTTTGATCTTGATGAAGTCCCAAAAGTTCACTTTTGCTTTTGTTTCCTTTCTTTTGGAGACATATCTTGAAAGAATTTTCTTGCTGTGGCCAATGTTGAAGAGGTTACTGCCTATGTCTCCTCTAGGATTTTGATAGATTCCTGCCTCATGTTGAGGTCTTTTATTCATTTCTAGTTTATCTTTGTGTATGGTGTAAGAGAATGGTCGAGTTTCATTCTTCTACATGTAGCTGACCAATTTTCCCAGCACCATCTATTGAAGAGACTGTCTTTTTTCCACTGTATATTTTTTCCTGCTTTGTTGAAGATTATTTGACCATAGAGTTGAGGGTCTCTCTACTCTGTTCCACTGATCTGTGTGTCTGTTTTTGTGCCAGTACCATGCTGTCTTGGTGATCACAGCTTTGTAGTAAAGCTTGAAATCGGGCAACGTGATGCCCCCAGTTTTGTTTTTCTTTTTCAACATTTCCTTAGCAATTCGGAGTCTCTTCTGGTTCCATACAAATTTTAGGATTGTTTGTTCCAGGTGTTTGAAAAATGCTGGTGGAATTTTGATGAGGATGACATTGAAAGTATAAATTGCTCTAGGCAGTATAGATATTTTAACAATGTTTATTCTTTGATTCATGAGCATGAATGCTCTTCCATCTTTTTGTGTCTTCTTCAAATTCTTTCATGAGTGTTCTGTAGTTCCTCGAGTACAGATCGTTTACCTCTTTGGTTAGGTTTATTCCCAGGTATCTTATAGTTCTTGGTGCTATAGTAAATGGAATCAATTCTCTAACAACTGTAAATATTTATGCCCCCAATACAAGAGGAGCCAACTACAAAAGACAACTGTTAATCAAGATAAAGAGTCATATTGATATGAGTACATTAATAGTAGGGAATCTTAACATGCCATTCTCAGTAATAGACAGACCATCCAAGCATAAAATCAATAAAGAAACCAGAGCATTGAATGACACATTGAACCAGATGGACCTCATGGACATATACAGAACATTCCACCCTAAAACAACAGAATACTCATTCTTCTCGAGCGCACGTGGAACTTTCTCCAGAATAGACCACATACTGGGTCACAAATCAGGGTTCAACTGATACCAAAAGATTGAGTTTATTCCATGCATATTCTCAGACCACAGTGCTTTGAAACTGGAGCTGAACCACAAGAAAAAGTTTGGAAGGAATTCAAACACTTGGATGTTAAAGACCACCCTGCTTAAGAATGTTTGGATCGACCAGGAAATCAAAGAACTTAAACAATTCATGGAAACCAATGAGAATGAAGATACATTGGTACAAACATATGGGATACAGCAAAGGTGCTCCTAAGGAGGAAATACATGGCCATCCAAGCCTCCCTCAAAAAAACTGAAAAATCCAGGATACATTAGCTCTCTTTATATCTTCAAGAACTGGAGAATCAACAACAAATTAAGCCAACCCCACACACAAGAAGGGAAATAATCAAGTTTAGAGCAGATATCAATGAAATAGAAACTAGAGATAGAGTAGAACACATCAATGAAACTAGAAGCTGTTTTTTGTTTGTTTGTTTGTTTGTTTGTTTGTTTTGGAAAGAATCAATAAGTTCAGTAAACCACTGGCCTGACTAATCCAAAAGAAAAGAGAGAGGACCCAAATTAATAAAATTATGAACGAAAAGGGAGAGATCATGACTAACACCAAGGAAATAGAAACAATCATCAGAAATTATTATCAACAGTTATATGCCAATAAGTTAAGCAACCTAGAAGAAATGGATGCATTCCTGGAAACCTATAAACTTCCAAAACTGAACCAGGAAGAAATTGACAACCTGAATAGACCAATATCTAGTAACAAGATTGAAGCTGTGATCAAAAACCTCCCAAAAAACAAGAGCCCAGGACCTGTTGGATTCCCCAGAGAATTCTACAAAACATTCAAAGAAGAAATAATACTTATTCTTCTGAAGATGTTTCAAAAAATAGAAACAGAAGGAAAACTTCCAGACTCTTTTTATGAAGCCAGCATTGATCAGCCATCCTGATCCCCAAACCAGGTAAAGACCCCACCAAAAAGGAGAATTTCAGACCAATATGCCTGATGAATATGGATGCTAATATTCTCAACAATATCCTAGCAAATAGGATCCAACAGTACATTAAAAAGATTATCCACCATGACCAGGTGGGATTTATCCATGGGATGCAAGGATAGTTCAACATTTGCAAATCAATCAATGTGACAGAACAAATCAATAAGAGAGGAGAGAAGAACCACATGGTCCTCTCACTTGATGCAGAAAAAGCATTTGACAGCATCTGTTCCTGATTACAAGGACTCAAAGTACAGGGATAGAGGGAACATTTCCTCAACTGCATAAAATCTATCTATGAAAAATCCACAGCAAATATCATCCTCAATGAGGAAAATCTGACAGCCTTACCTTTGAGATCAGGAACACAACAAAGATGTCCACTCTCACCACTGTTATTCAACATAGTACTAGAAGTCCTAGCAACAGCAATCAGACAACAAAAAGAAATAAAATGTTTTCAAATTGGCAATGAAGAAGTGAAATTCTCCCTCTTCAAGACATGATACTTTATATGGAAAATCCATAAGACTCCATCCCAAACTACTAGAACTCATACAGCAATTCAGTAATGTGGCAGGCTACAAAATCAATGTACAGAAATCAGTTGGTTTCTTATACAATAATGGTGAAAATATAGAGAGGGAAATTAGAGAATAGATTCCAATTCTTCATTTTCTTAATTTAAAATTTTAAAATTTTATGTTTACAATTCATTATATTAAAGCTATGTTATACTATTTCCTATATTCAGGCAAAATGTTGTGTCTTAATATATCAGAGGTTAGCTATTAAAATATGCTAATTGTACTTATTACCAGACAATTTCAATCCATTCAAATATACCTTATATAATACGATTTTCAGACCTATTATCTCCCTTGTGTCATTCCTGATATCAAAATACTCCATAGTTTATTTGAATTTCAGAACACTATTTTGCCTGTATGTTTTTCATGCTCTCAAAAATCAAAATGAAGTTGGATCATTCAAAAAGCTTCCATATATACATAATTACTAGCTCAATGTTTATCATCATTAAGGAGGACACAATATGGAACAATGGAAACAACCAGTGTGCTTGAATGTGTAAGACCTGTAATTAAGTCTTACTTTGATGTGACATACTAATCAGTGTTTACAATCATGTATCCATTTACACATTGTAAATGAGAATATTACAAATTTATATATATTTATATTATATATTAAAATTTCATAATCCATATTTCTCCTGTATGGTTTCAACATGACCTCATTTTGGGATCTTTAATAGCTGCAATTAGACTATCATCAATACTTAAGTTTTAATACAATTCTTTTTGTGATTCTGAAGACTGCATATACATATATGATTATATTTTATAGAGTCTAATTTGTCTATATTTTGTAAGTATGTTGTTGGTTTAATTATAAAATATACAATTAAGAAATTATTCAAATTGATATTTCCTTCACTCTCCTTCCTTTTCCCTTTCAGAGGACCATGGAGGGGAGTAAAAAACTTATTCCTTCCTTTTCCCTTTTCACTCTTATAGGATTTCAATTAGAATTATATTACTTATGAATAGGTGGTTTTTCTGTTTTTTGGGGGAGGATATTAGGAACAGTTGTTTTCTGTCAACAAAACATGCTTATCTAACCTTGGGGAATGTGTACTGCCCAGCCAACGAAAAGAAAAAAGAGGAACATGTTTAAGGTTTATGTTTCTATGTAGAGCAATGAGATACTTTTCAACTTGAGTTGTAACTGCAGCCCAGATGTCACAGCGCTCACTAGCCCATAGTGATAATAAAACAAAGGTTTTTTTTATAGCTTTATTGAGATATAATTGATATAGAAAAATTGAAAGTATTTAGTGTATATAATTTGATGATTTTGGACATAAGTGTATACCCACGATACCATCATCATAATACTACAATACCATAATACCATCACCATAATCAATGTAATAATCATATCATTTACCTCCAAAACTTTCCTTGTCCCTTTGCTACTGCCTCTCTTCCTTCTCCTCTTCCACCTCCTCCTCTTAATTTTCCTCCTCCTCTCCTCCCTCTCCATCTCTTCCTTCTTCTCCTCCTTCTTCTCCTCCTTCTTTATAATGTAGTCCATAATGGAAGATTAATTACTTCCTGTGGTGATCAGTCCCCCAAAAGTAGTCTATTTCAACAATGAATTTAAAATTGGCTCTTTTAAAATACTTTAAATGTGTTCTGAATGCAGTGTGTGTGTGTGTGTGTGTGTGTGTGTGTGTGTGTGTGTGTTCAAGGGAGATATAAAGAATAAATGATTTTTATTCTTACTGATAACTTTGCATTTTACCATGTTACAGGCAACCCAAGTATATATAAAATACAGATGATGGATAAACTTAGCTAAGAGGTTGGTAAGGCGCCTGGGTGGCTCAGTGGGTTAAGCATCTGACTTCAACTCAGGTCATGATCTCAGGGTCTTGTAATGGGGCACCCTGCTCAGTGAGGAGTCTGCTTGTCTTGTCCCACTGTCCCTCCCCTCAATTCATGCTGTTCATGCTCTCTCTCTGAAATAAATAAAATCTTAAAAAAAATAAGTTAAAACACTAATATACTAAAAAGTATAGAATATTGATGCAAGAAATTAAACAAGACCTACACAAAATGGAAAATATCCATGTTCATGTGCTGGAAGACTTAATATTGTTTAAATGACCCTGCCTAAAGCAATCTAAAGATTCAATTCTGGGGACCCTAAACTCCCAAATTTTAAGATATTGCAAAGCTACAATAATCAAAACAGCATAGTTATAGCTTAAGAACAGACGTATAGAACAATAGAATAGAATAGAATGCCCCCAAATAAGTCCATGTATATATGGTAAACTGAATTTCAACAAAGGTGTCAAGAATACATAATAGGGGAAGAATAGTCTCTTCAACAAATGATTTTTTTTAAGTGACTATTACTATCCAGAAGTATGAAACAAGACCCTTATCTTACACTACACAAAAAAATTCAGAATGGATTAAGGACTGAACATACAGACACTAAACTGTAAAACTAGGATAAGAAAAGAGAAGGAAAATGTCATGACATTGGTATTGGCAATGATTTCATAGATATGACACCAATGCATGGACAATTAAAAGAAAGACAAACAAGTGGGACTGCATCAAACTAAAAAGTCTTTGCAAAGCAAAGGAAATAATCAGCAGAATGAAAAGGCAAACTGTTCAATAGGAGAAAATATTTGCAAACCATATATCCGATAAGTGGTTAATCTTAGAAACAGATAAGGAAAACCAATAACTCAATAACAGTAACAATTTTAAAACTTGATTTTGAATATGAGCTAATGAATTGAATAGACATTTCTCTAAGAAAGACATATGGCTAGTGGCCATAGGTATATAAAAATATGCTCAACTTTACTGGTCATCAGGAAAATGCAAATAAAAGCCACAGTGATTCTAAATAATACACTGATCAAAGAGAAAACTTTAGAGAATTTTTAAAACTGAACTATATGAAAAGAAAATATGACATCGTAACTCATGGAAAGCAGTAAAACAATACTTACAGACAATTTAATAATATTAAACACATACAGTATAAAAGAAGAGAGATTTAAAATCAGTAACCTACATCCCCCCCGAAGAAATTAGAAAAAAAAAAGAGCAAATTATATCTAAAGGAAGAAAGAGTAGAGGAAGAGAATTAGAGCAGAAATTTTTTTTAAGAAATTGAAAATGGAAAATTAATAAAGAAGATCAATAAAACCAAAAACCACTTCTTTGAAAAGATCTTTGAAGGTTGATAAGATATTCAGGCTACCTAAGAAATAAAGAGAAAGTACACAAATTACTAATACCAGACAGGAAAGAGGGGGCATCATTACAGATCCTCTGAGCATTAAAATAATAATAATAATAATAATGGAATAATATGAGTGATTCTATGCTCACAGATATGATAACTTACATGAACAATGGAGCAATTCCTTCACAATTTGCCAAAGCTCGCTCTCTCTCTCTGTCACACACACACACACACACACACACACACACTATGAATAGGCTTATATCTAGTACATAAATTTACCCAATAATTAATAACCTTCCAATACAGAAAGCATCAGGCCTTCATGGGTTCACTGATGAACTCTACCAAACATTTAAGGGAAAAAAATCTACCAATTTTTACAATCTTTTTCAGAGGATAGTAGCAGAGAGAATGCTTTCTAACTCATTCTAAGATGCCAAAATTACCCTAGTACCAAAAACACACAAAAACATTACAAGGAAAGCACAAGACCAATAGCTTTCATGAACATTCATATGGAATTCCACAACAAAATATTAGCAAATCAAATCTAACAATGTCTAAAAAGCATTAGACATGAAGACAAGTGGTTTTTATCCCAGGTATGTGTGGCTGGTTCAGTATTCTTTAAAAATCCACTAATGCATCATACCAACATATTAGAAAAGAAAAATCACATGACCATATATCAATTGGTACAGAAAAGACATTTGACAAAATCCAACACCCATTTGTGATTAAATCTCTCAATAAGATGGCAAAGTGAAGAACTTTCTCAACTTGATAAAGCATATCTACAAGAAATCTATCTTGTACAGCTATCATCACACATAATGACAAAAATATGAAGCTTTCCCACTAAGATGAGGTAAAAGGTAAAAATACCCTCTCTCACCATTCTTTTCAATGTCATACTGAAAATCCTTGTTAATGCAATAAAACAGGAGTATAAAAGGTATACTGGCTGGCAAGCAAGACGTAAAACTGTATTTGTTCACAGATGACATGATTGCCTATGTAAAATACTAAAAATAATTGACAAAAAAGTCTCTAGAATGAATAAGCAATTGTACTGAGTTTCAGAATACCAGGTTAATATACAAGTCAATCACTTTTCTATGTACCAACAATGAATAAGAGGAATTTGAAAATAAAATACCATTTACATTAGCACCTGCAAAAATAAAATAGGTATAAATCTAACAAAATATGTATAAGATGTATATGAGAAAAACTACAGAACTGTGATAAATCAAAGAACTAAATGAGTGGAGTGATACTCTATGTTTCATGGACAGTAAGGTCCATGTCAATATTATCAGGATGTTAGTTCTTCCCAACTTGACTTATAGATTCAATCGAAGTCAAATCAAAATCCCACTAAGTTTCCTGTGGTTAGAAACAAATTGTTTCTAAAGTTTCAGTGGAGAGGCAAACGACAACAAACAGAATAGGTAATACACTAAAGCAGAAGAACAAAGTTGGAAGACTGACCCTAAATGACTTCATGACTTATAAAGCTACAGTAAACAGGACAGTGTGGTATTGGCAAAAAAAAAAACAAAATCAAAAAACAAAAAACAAAAAACAACAAAACAACAACAACAACAAAAAAAACAGATCAGTGGAACAGAACAGAATATCCAGAAATATAGTCAAATATAGTCAAATGATCTTCAGCAGAAGGTCAACACCAATACAATGAAGCAAAGATACTCTTTTCTACAATTAGTGCTGAAACAAGTATACATCCACACACACTGGTGGTATGGACATAAAGTTTTATAGACTTTAGTAAAGACATTAAGATGAATTCTAAAAATATTGAAAATATAATTACTTTCTCACATTGAGGTCCC
>PISX010020078.1:20700-36772 GCA_004024625.1 Mellivora capensis
CAACACCATTTATTGAAGAGGCTGTCTTTTTTCCATTGGACATTCTTTCCTGCTTTATCGAAGATTAGTTGACCATAGAGTTGAGGGTCTATTTCTGGGCTCTCTATTCTGTTCCATTGATCTATGTGTCTGTTTTTGTGCCAGTACCATACTGTCTTGATGATGACAGCTTTGTAGTAGAAAATATAATTACTATGTTATCCAGCAATCCCACTTTTGGGTATTTATCCAAGATGATTTAAACCAGGTTTTCAGAAGGATATTAGTACTCCTGTACTCATTGCTGTGTTATTCACAATAGCCAAGGTATGAAAGCAACCTAAATGTCCATCAAACAATGCATAAAGAAAATATAATATATACATACAAGGAAGTATTATTCAGCTTTAAAAACAAGGAGAAATTCTGTAATACGCAACAAAATGGATGAATCTTGAGGACATTATGCTAAATGAAATATACGAGACATAGGAAAACAAATATTGCGTGATTCCATCTAAGAGGTATCTCAAATAGTCAAATTCATAGAACAAAATAGTTTTATACTGGTTGCTAGGAGCCGGAGGGAGCAGGAAATGAGAAATCACTAATCAATGGGTATTAAGTTTCAGTTCCACACAATGAATAAAGATCTGCTGTACAACATTATACCTATAGTCAACAACACTACGTTGTACACTCAAAAATTTGTTGATGGTAAATTTCATGTTAAATGTTCATGATACAATTAAAAGAAAATGAGAGTGAAATTTTCTAACTCTAGGACACACTTCTTTCTCTCATGCTAGCCAGGGAAGTGCTACTTCAGATATACAGTGTTTGCTGAAACACAGATTATGATTATTAGTGCTCACTTTTGTAATCAGCAGTCCAGATGAGTGCTTCTCACCATCTAATGTGCATACAAATCACTTGGGGATCCTGGTAAAATGTACCTTCAGATTAAGTCTGGGAAGGTACAGATATTCTACAATTATAATTAGCTCCAGGGGGATTAATGTGGATTCTTCTCACTGTGAGAAGAAAGGGGATATATTATTTAAATAAAATTGTTTCATTTTATATAAACATTGTAACATATATTTTGGGCCAACTGTACCACCTATCACTAAGTTATAATAGATTATATTTTTGTTTAAGTTTTTTGATTACTAATCATTTTTTCTTATTTTTTATTTTTATTTATTTTTCTTGTTACTAATCATTTCTTAAGCACATGAAGAACTGAATATGAGGGTGAGGCAGCTTGATGTGTGTGGGCTGGCAATCATTAGAGTACACTGCCTATAATAAAAAGCCTCTAGATAATTTCTTTCTTTTCTTTTAAGATTTTTTTAATTTATTAATTTGACAGAGATCACAAGTAGGCAGAGAAGCAGGCAGAGAAAGAGAGGGGGAAGCAGGCTCTCCGCTGAGCAGAGAGCCTGATGCAGGGCTTGATTCCAGGACCCTGAGATCCTGGGCAGCTGAAAGCAGAGGCTTTAACCCACTGAGCCACCCAGGTGCCCCATAGTTAATTTCTATAAAGAAGATAAATAATGGCTGACAAAGAATATGCTGTAGTTATCACACATTAGTTAATTCTCATGAGAATAGACATAAGTACTGACTTGTATTACTAATTTTCAAAAGAGAAATGATAATACATGAAATCAATATTAAATATTTCCCAACAACTTATGAATGTTGAAAATATGGTACTGCCACCTCTTGGTAAGAGGTATAGTAGCAAGATGAGTGCTGTTAAGTGATTACATATCTTTTCATTGTTTTATATACTAATAGTTGATGACATCAGATTTAAGTCATTTCAGTAGAGATACATCAAGTATTTGGACTCACTTGTGAAAAGCATTTCTTGTGTTGACCTTTTATGGTAAACAGTCTCTTAGTTTAAAATAGCTAACCTATTTCTAACCTGTTTCTCTTTATTCTGATATCAGTAATGGGAAATTATTTATTTGGTAAAAAGTGGTATTGGTACTCATTTTCATTATGAGTGAAATGAGGCTATTTTCTCTTTTCCTTTCATGTAAAATTGAGCCATTTGGACTCAAGCTGCTTAGCAATGGAAGGAAGAAGCAAGTAACTACCTACATTATTTTTAAAAGCACATGACGTTTTTACTACTTGGTAACATCCTGAGACTTAATACATCATTTAATGTGATATTCATATGACTTCATGGACTAATTCATCAATTTGGTTAGGCAAAACAAAGAAAAATCAAATTTATATTTATGTATGTGTATTTATATACATATATATATTTCTGTGTATATATATATAGTCCTTTTAGAAGATGAGCTGCAATTTCACTTGCCTACCAAAGGTAAAAAAGCCAAGTCACTGAACAATATAGGAATATTGAGTGTCTGATACTCGATACCAATTTTTTTAAATGATAGCAAAATGATAACCAAAAAGGAAAGATCAAACCATTGGTTCAAACTTATATGTCATGTGCAAATTTATAGAGGAATTGCCAGGTCTTATTTTTTAGAGAAATATAGCCATTTAATTTTTCTGTAAAATCTTCTGTTTTGTAAACAATGAGTTCCTTTTATTCTTCTTAAAATTGTAGCCACTGGTTTACTACCTATCATATAAAATATAGAATCTTAAAATAGGATGTGTTGTTAGCAATCATGTCTTTCTTCTAACATTTCTACGAGTGACTATCCTAAAATCAAATTGATTTGACTGTGGTTTCAAAGTGCCTGGATTAGAAATTAGCTCTAATGATCTTTAGTCTGATGTTTATTGATAAAGTATACTGAAAAAGCATTTCAAGACTGCCCTTACTATACAAACATTGAAGTAAAATTTGACTAGTTATATCAGTGTTTTCCCCTATAGTATCTCACAATATTCTACCTGTTGTAGATTATAGAACACAGAGCAGGCACACATCTAATCATGAATTCTTCAAAGGTTTTATAGACTGTTTTTCCTTTTTTCCTTAGGTGTTTTTCATTATTCATGCCATATAATGAATGACATAGTCTCTATTGAATATATTAAAATCTATAATATATTGATGGTGTTAAAATGTCAATTCCTTGTTTATTTCTTGCAAGGAACTCAATGTGTATTATGAAACTAGCACATTAATCTTACATTATCTCTTTGAGATAGTGGAACACAAGTATTATTTGACATATGACTTGACTTATGAATACAGAAGAGAATCT
Organism: Mellivora capensis; assembly: GCA_004024625.1. NCBI lineage: Eukaryota > Metazoa > Chordata > Mammalia > Carnivora > Mustelidae > Mellivora > Mellivora capensis. The sequence continues at coordinate 23,895 of PISX010020078.1, forward strand.
GAAATATATTTTTCAAATAAATAGGAAGTTGGTGATAGAAAAGTGATTACACTTGGTCATGTTAATTTAATGCATCAACTTGACTATACGGGGACCCCAGATATTTGGTTAAATATTATTCTGAATATTTCTGTGATGGTATTTTTGGATATGATTAGCATTTAAATAGGTAGACTGAGTAAAACATATTGTTCTCCCTAATATAGATGGACCTCACCCAATCACCTGAAGGTCTGAATAGAACAGTGGACTAGACTTCCTCCCAGTAAGAGAGAATTCCCAAATGGCCTTATACTATTGGTTCTGTCTGTCTGGAAAACTCCAAGTAATATAACTACTTCCACACTGTGCCTTTTAGCTGATTGAGTGAAATATCAGTTAATTTTAGTTTTTTTCCATAAATGATAATACCACTCCAACCATTTATTCTTCCATTAAAACCATGCTAAGCAGTCATGAGCTCAGAAAGATTAACTGATTAACTTCTCAACTTCCCTATAAAAATTAATTAATACTCATTAAGGAGTATAAAATGCAAATAATTAAAGGGAATTTGGAATATGACCAGAAACACTGCAGAATTTCAACCTTTCTTAGATCACAAGTTATCTGGTAAAATATTAGGATCATAGTGGGAAGGAGAATCAATTATCACCTGTGCACTACTTTGAGTATATTTCAGGTATTCTCTGTATTTCAGGTATTCTCTAAACTTTTTAGAGGAACTTAAGCAATTGTTTCTTCATATATTCCCTAGACTCTCCACCCCTAACCTATTGATCTGATTAAAATGAACCCTCATAACCAGATACTTTAAAAAGAATACCTTTTCTTTAAAATGAGACCTATTCATCAGGTGTCATGGACTTAGAAGGCAAAAAAGCAAGTGCTTCAGTCATCAGCTGGCCACCTATCCTATAACACAATGTATGTACAGTCTGAGGTTTTCCCTCTAGATGGGATTGGCTTCTGACAGATAAGGTGGAAATGATCAATGTGGTCTATACTTGTTGCTTGATCTCAGTATTCAGTTGTTTCTCTTAGGTGAGCAATTACTATAATTGAATTGGGCCACAAAGGACCATACATGCAGGAAATCTATATTTTTTCCAACATTTTCATCTCCTTGCCAGAGCTTAATCATTTTCATATTGACTGATCCAAATTATACAAATTATATAATTGCCTAATGTATTTAATGGGTCAAATGAAAACATATTTATTATCTTTACTGTAGCTCACATTATTTTCTGAGAGGTATTAATTATAACTATATTAATGATATTCTCTAGGAAATTTTCCACATATATGTGATTGCTCTTTTCCTTTATCTCTAGGGGGAAGGTGGCTATAATCAGAAGTCACATATGGTAGACTATATTTTAGAACTGTGTATCCTCTGAGGTAGGTGGGGAGGGCTTCACCTTGTTACCACTGCACCTCCATCCATTTAGTTCTCAATTTCTTCCTAAAGTAGTCAGAGTAATTTTACCCCCATCTTAATTCCATAGTTATTTTCTACTGCATGTTCATTATAGACTATTACTATCTGTAACATGATATGGTAAGAGATAGAAATAAAAATCAGTGGTTCTCTGTAATATAACTGAGTATGTCCATATACTACAAGAAAGTTACTAAACTCAGTATACTCTGAAGGTTATTGCATTTGCTCGTTCTCAGGAATGATAAAACTATAAATACCATTAGAAGATTTAAAATAAACTACATGCTTCCATGTAAGAAGACCAAGCACTGGAATCAAAGATCCCTACACAGACCTGCGCAGCTACAGATGTATATTAGTAAATATTCAGGTTTATGATGAAGTTTGTGTATATCAATCTGTCCTACAACTAAGGGTTTAAAAGAGAAATTAATATTCAAGAGTTAGAAAATATGGTGATGCAAGAACATTCTGTAGATGTTCATGGGATAGAACACATTTGTAATTCAAAAATATATCAACAGATAATAATAAACAACCTATGAAAATGTATTCAACTTCAAAGAATGACAATGAACTTGTAAGACACAGAGGACAAACATTCTTCAAAAATTGCCACCACAGACTATAATTCAAATAGCAAAATAAACTCACAAAGACAACACTTGCCCCATTTTGAAAGACAATTTTAAATATTCAATGTGATATAGCAAAAAAAGGTTAATAACATTCACATTGCAGGCATTTTCCATTCACATGCCTAGTAATTTGGAGAAAAATCTTTAAATATAAGGCAGGCAAGACAAACTAAGAATAAAAACAAGCTAATACTGGTGCCTGGGTGGCTCAGTCAGTTGAGCAACCAGTTTTGGCTCAGGTCATCTCAGGGTCGTGAGATCAGGCTCCACGTCAGCCTCCACATTCAGCAGAGAGTTTTCCTGAAGTCTCTCCCTCTGTACCCCCCCCAAAAAAAATCTTAAAAGAATTAATAAAATGGGGAAAGAGAAGCCTAATAGAAGAAAAATGCTCAAAGGGTAATACATTAGAAGCACTAGAATCTTCCCACGCCACAGATAAACATATAAGGAGGAGAAGAAAAGATGGGTTGTTTGGCAGTTAATAACATATCTCAATCCTGCTGTTGGTGCAACAGGGTTAATGAGTTATTGGCCATTGTACGCCTTGGGCTATGCTGTAGTAATAATCTCAAATATAATGGCTTAGCATGGTAAAAGTTTATTTCTCACTCACACTGAGTCTCTCAAGTTGGCAGTATGTTTAGCTCATTATAGTTATTCTGGGATCCCAGCTGATAGTTTCTTCATCTTAACATTTGCTTCCAAGATCACCTTGGCAGGAGAAAGAAAATGTGTTGAGTTATTCTCAGGCTTTGAAAAACCCCATTGGAAATGATACATTTCGCTTCCGCTCACATTTCATTGAATGGAATAAGTCATACTACTATGCTCAATGTAATATTCTATGCTATTTCATTTTCCTGTATCCTACCTTAATTTGCAGTTCTATTTACAAAGAAACTTGTAGAGCAGACACTATAGCAATTATCATAGTATTTGTCCTGCCTGAGAACTGTCTCAGACTATTTTAAGGGATATTTTAGTCTATTTTAATATGTTTAAGTGTTGCCTAAAAACTGCATTTCAAAAAGCATGGCGGGTCGTGTTAATGCAGGTGGTCTGGGTATGAAACTTCGAGCGAACAAAAACAAGACAAAACAAAAAAACAATCTAATCTTTAATGATAGCTGAAAAATTCCATACTCTTTTTCTCTCTCCACTTGCTTCAGTGTCAGGGAGAATACCAGATATGAATCAAGACAGAAAATTTCAACATGATAATATTATTTGAAACTTTTGGAAGAAGGGGCTAAGGGGTAAAAACTTTTTGTCAATGGAATGCCCAAAACCTCTCTGTGTGTTGCTAGATGAATTTTCCTCTTTACAAAATTCTTTTCTCTCTTTGCTCTGAAATACTTTCAAGAAAATGGAATCTTATGCATCAAAAGTAGCTTCCTCCTCCACTTATGAAGGCAAAATGTTAAGATAATGGAACACAGGGTAAGAAGCTACAAGAAAGGTTAAAGTGATTCTAGGATAGGTAAAAAATGTTGTTAAAACGTCTAGATTTTCTACTTTATTTCAACAAAGTAGGACATCTTTTAGGGGTTGGAATCAAATTGCAAGCTCAGCCTAGTGCCCTTTCACTGATTTTTTTTTTCCTCTCAGAATGAATAATTCAAATAGCCTCAACAGCCTAACATGCTGTGTTAGTCCTTTCATGCTGCTATAACAAAACACCATGGGCTAGGTTGTTTATAAATAACAGAAATTTATTTCTCACACATTTTGTTTTGCATAAAATGCACTGTTGATTATATTATTTTGAAACAAACATTTAACCATCACACAGGTAAAGAAATACTGTGTTGCAAAACCTCAAAGTCCCTTTTCACATGTCCTTTCCTAATCACGCCCACTCCTTCTCCCCTAAAGTAAACCACTGTCCTACCTTAATAGTAATGTCTTTCTCAAATTTCTTTATATGTTTACCAGTTAAGTATGCATTCCCAAACACTATAGTTTAGTTTTGCCTCTTTGCCTTTACATAAGAAGAATCCCATTTTATGTCTTCTTTTGTGTCTTGATTCTTTCTTTCAAGGTTTTAAGTTTCCTTCGTGTTATTGTCTGCAGTTGTAGTTTGCTTATTTTCCTTGCTCTATGATACATTATAAGAATATTACACAATCTATCCATTCTGTTGACAGGCATTTGGGCTGTTTCCACTTTTTTAACGTGATGAATATTCTCTCATGCTAGTGTGGTACAGAGAGGCTCTCAAGTTTGAGCTTGAATCAGAATGCCCTGGAGGGCTTGGTAAACACAGATTGCTGGGCTCCACCATCCAAGTTCTGATTGAGTAGATCTGGGTTCACATCCAATGATTTGTATTTCTAGTACGTTCTCAGTTGATGCTGATGCTGTTGGTTTGGCAATCACATTTTGATAACTATTCTTTTGGGTATGTAACTGGGAATAGGTTGCTGGGCCAAAGGAAAAAGAATCTTCCATTTTGCTAGGTAATGGTTTTCTAAATTGGTTGTGCCAGTTTGTGCTCTCCCTGGCCATGTATGGATGTGCTTGTTGGCCCACAGCTCACCAACACTTTGTTTCTGTGGTGGGGATGTAGTCCTAGCTCACTGTGTTTTCTTTTCATTTTTCCTGATTTCTGTTTTCCTGAGTACCTGTTTTGGGGCATATGAATTTCCTTTTTTTGAAGTGCATATTTGTCTTTTTTTTAAATTAACATCTAATGTATTATTGCTTTCAGAGGTACAGGTCTGTAATTCATCAGCCTTATATAACATCCAGTGCTCATTATATCACATGCCCTCCTTAATGTCCATCTCCCAGTTACCTCATCCCCTCACCCCTTCCCCTCAAGCAACCCCTCTGATCCTCTCTTCCCCTCTGATCCTCTGTTTTGTTTCTTAAATTTCACATATGAGTGAGATCATATGATAATTGTCTTTCTCTGAATGACTTATTTAAAAAGTACTTTATTTTTTATTTTTATTTATTTATTTTTAAGAGAGAGTGGGAGGGTACAGAGAGAAAGGGAGAGAGAGAAACTTATACAGGTGCCACATTCAGCGCAGAGCCCAACATGGGACTTGATCTCAGGGCCTTGAGATCGTGACCTGAGCCAAAATCAAGAGTCTGAGGCTTAACCTACTGGCCCAACCAGCCACCCCTCTCAGAGTTCTTAAGGACAGAAGTCCAAGATCAAGGTATTGGTAGATGTATTGTCTGGTGAAAATCTTCTTTCTGGTTCATAGACAGTTGTCATTTTGCTATATCTTCACATTGAGGAAGAGGAAAGGACTCTCTGGGGTCTTTTTTTATAAGGATGTTAATCCTATTCTTTGTTTTTAAAATATTTTGTTTATTTATTTGAGAGAGCAAGAGAGCATGTGAGAGAAAAAGAGCAGGTCTAAGAGAGAGGGAGAGCATGAATCGGGGGGGTGGGGCAGAGGGAAGAGAGAAGCAGACTGTTCTGCCTTGAGCATGGAGCATTATGTGGGTTCGATCTCAGGACCCAGATATCATGACCTGAGCTGAAATCAATAGTCAGACACTTAACCAACTGAGCCACCCAGGTACCCCTCAACATATGAATTTTAGGGGGACAGAAACATTTCATCTATAGCAACTGCCAAAACTGTGACCATGCCAGATTCATGAATGAGAATTTCAGGCTTTGAGATTCTAGTCCTATTTCATGCATCAAAAGATACCCTTTTATCTTCAATTTAATGGGCCAGTATACTTATTCTACTTGGGTTTCTCCTCTTCTAAAAAGCAAACAAATAAACAAAAACACATCTATTTTAATTTATCTTTAAGAGAGTGCCTTTCTGTCCATTCCCCAGCTATTTAGCTTTCTGTTACATTATTAAGTTAACTGTTTTTACAGATTTTCTTTCCATTTCTTCCTACAGCAACTTATAATTCTACCTCTTTCAGACTTTATTAAGCTCTTGGTCATAGTTGGTAACTTTTTTCCTATGGAATTTTTTATTTTCTCTTTTTCAAGGAATTTAAAGCATTCTCATTGTATTTCTATTTTAATGGATGCTTTTGAATTTTTGCATAGACATATTTCACACTAAATTTACATGAGTTTTTGTTTACATGAAGGTCATTTTCTATATCAAATAAATCCATGATGCATATTTTACTTTATAAAACTACAAGAAATTAATCATCTCTAAATATCAATGATGACCTTTTTTCATGCAGTTAAGTGAAAAAAAAAAACTGTTGGTCTATTTTCTCATTCATCCATTCTTCTCTAACCCACTTTATTCCTGTATTTACTTATTTTTCTAACAAAAATTCATTGACCACATATAATGCTGGGTGCTGAATAAATAGAATACAATTATGTGAGTTGTGCAAACAGTTCAGAATGACTAAAATTTAACTTGAGACACTAGAGAAGAGTATTGTGTAAGTAGGAACAGGGTTTAAAAGATGAAATTATAAGTGATTAAAATGTAGTTACTATTTAGTATAGAAATGTTCTTAATTTCTCAGTAATAAGCTTGACTAATCAATCCCAAAGTATTTTGATATTGAACTATTTCAGATGAAGCAACACCATGATCATATCTAATTTTAATAAAAATCACTGTGGTAGCTCTATGAGAAATGGGTCAAGAGGATGAAATCAGAGATAGGGAATAACTTGGGGAACATTTTTAATTAGTTGTGATAGAATTTATTATCTCCTGAACAAAAGAGGAGTAGGAATAATTCAAATAGGTGATAAATAACATGGGAGTAGAAATGACCAGGATTTGGCAATAAATTGGATGAGGGATAAAGAAAGACTAAGGAGTCTTAGTGTCCTGCCTCCCAACTCTCAAGCTCTTCAGATTGTGTAGCTTGTTAGGTCCTTATTGCACGCAAAGAAAAGAGAGAAAGAGAACTTAATACACATACTTTAGCCTGTATGAGATACTATATTAGTCATTCTGTATCTATGAGTATGCTGGTGTATGTTGCCCTAGAGCTGCAACAGCTACCTAAAGAGTACCTCTTCAACCCTGACCAAAAGTTGGGATCAGAGCAACATTTGTGGCTCACTATATGGTGGAAGAAGTTTTGAGATGCTTCTGAAAATATACACTCTATAGTATTGGGAGAAGCCATATACAGGGAGGATTGTCACCTTCAAATATACTGCAGAATTCCCCAGAGAAAAACAGGAGGAGCCATTTACTGGGAAGGGTCCCATTTATGGCATTCTATTGGGAAGACATGGAAGAGAGTCTTGGAAGCACTGAGGAAAACCAAGTGCTCTAGAACCAGGAACTGGAAAAACCACCCTCTGCAGGAGTTGGGACTGAAAGAAGTCACACCCAACAATAGCAGGCACCTCGCACAGGATTAACTACACCATAGAGGATTCTAGCACTGGAGAAAGCTTTGCACTGAAGGAGACTGGAGAGGGCAGATGGAGACAGAATGGAGAGAAGAAAAGAAAAACTCTTACTCCCCCAATGTCCTTTCACCATTCTCTATTGAGTGCATGCTGTCATGAAAAATACTGGCAAAGCGAACCTGCATTATCACAGAGCAGACAGAGATGAGTATATCTGGATATGAGAGGTAATAATTTGACAGCTTGAGAGTCTACATCCTTATATTTTTACTTAAAAAGATACAGCTAACCTTCTTACAAGTTTTCACCTCTCAAAATTAGGACATATATAGTTGTAACACTCATTTTAGAAAGAGAAAGAGATTGCTATATATATTCTGTTATTCTGTTTTGTTTCCTTCCTTCCTTCTTCCCTGCCTCCCTCCCTTCCTCTTTCTTCCTTTCCTTTTCTTTCCTTCTTTTTCTTTCTTTCTTTCTTTCTTTCTTTCTTTCTTTCTTTCTTTCTTTCTTTCTTTCTTTCTCTCTTTCCTTCCTTCCCCTTTTCTCTCACTTTTGCTCTCTCTCCAGAAAAAGAAAATAAACAAAAATAACAAAAAAAGAAAATATGAGAAATGCAATGTAAGACTATTATGGTTACTATCTAAAATTGGTCACAGTGCATTACCTGATAGCTGTGATTTCCTATTTCCACTATGCATTCTGTATTTTTCTGTGCTCAGTCAGAACATCAGCTGATAGGGGTTTTAAAATGGTGTAGTGATGTAAAATTGTGATGTAAAGATTAGATTGAAGGTCTGAGTCACTCTGTCTCTCTCTTTTCGCTATAGTTTTCCATCAACCTATACTACTGAGTTGGAAGTACTAAAAGGCAGTACAGAAAATCCCCTAGATTTCAGACATCTTTACCCTAGTATGCAGTAGCAACACAGTATCTCCATGGTAATCGACATCAATCACTTCAGCAAAGAGAGGAGCCTCTTTTCCTGCCTATTGATTCAGTAGTAAAAAGGAACCCCAAATAGCCTATGGCAGTCTTATCTTACACTTGAATTGAAATTGTGTCATGACCCCTTGATGCCCCTTCCAGTTGGAGAACAGGAGAAGAATTAGGCACAAACAAGTCAGCTGCAAGAGATTGGGAACAGCGGACAACAGTAGAAAAGACTGCTGCCCCAAGCAACTCCACAGTCTCACTTTTATTAGATAGAGACAATAGCCAACAGAGGAATCGATGAAGGTCAAACATCAGTCGCAAGTCTTGTGGACAAACAAGGAGGAGGATAAAGTTTATAGTCAACCAAGTACATTCAAAGGACTCATCTAACTAACAACGGGGGCTTCTTGGAAGAGAAAGGAGCGACAATGAAAAAGGAAAGCAGGCGGTATTTCATTCCACCCTGAGCTGACCAGGCGTCCCCAGTTGCCCGGCTTCTGTGAAGGGGCGGCATTCCGCCCTGAGCGAGCGGGGCATCCCCAGCTGCCCAGCTTCACGGTTGTATATCGTCCTTCTCCCCAAAGAACTGTTGCCAGTATATGTTTTTCATTAAAGGCCATATCTAAATGTGCTTGGTAACTAGTAAAATCCTCCAAGGGTTATAGTTTAAGTAACACATTGTTCTGAGGGGCAGTAGCACCTTGACATGTCTTGAAGTCTTGTCATGTCTTAGGGACTAAGTTTCAGGATGGAAGACAAAAGTTAGAATGGTTATTTAGGAGTAGGAGTGAAAGGAGTCACCTTCACTTCTGCTTTGTGTTCTAGAGTCATGTGTTGCTACTTTTGGGAAGAGAACAAGAACTAATGGGCTTTGACCCAAACTGTACAATTCACATACTGCAACCTTTTAGGGTGTTGTCTCTCAACTGATGCCATAACTGAATCTTTGACAAAACCATTAATTTTAAATTAACTCAATCATTCCTTGTGTGTTTCAGTATGTATCGAAACAAGTTAATTCCATGAGCATGAATCCATTGCTACTCTTTCTTTGTTGAGAAATTGGTTTTTTGTTGTTGTTTTTTTTTAAGATTTTATTTATTTATTTGAGAGAGAGAGAGAGAGTGGGGAGGGGCAGAGGGATATGGAGAAGCAGACTACCCACTGAGCAGGGAACCCAACACGGGCTCCATCCCAGGACCCTGGGATCATGACCTGAGCTGAAGGCAGTTGCTTAACCGAATGAGGCACCCAGGTGTCCCTTGATTTTGTTTTTGTTTTAATCTTCAACCAACTAATTATAAGAAATAGCCCAGGAAGCCACAGGCATAGATTGTGGCAGAAGAGACTACAATAGCAATCATTGTTGAAACTGTCTGAATTACCTGCTCAGGCAACTTCCTGGTAACTCTTGGTTCTGCTCAAGTTTAGTTATAATTTCTTGGCCCCAGTTTGCTTATTTTATGTTCGTTTATTATATATTCTAACTAAGTTGTATCAGCTGCCCCATGGAACACTTGCAAGTGGTTTGTGCAGGTGCTCCAGAAGGAGACTTTCCAGCAAGTTTCCATAGCATCCCCATGGGTACTTTCCCAGTGGGTTCTATCTCTCACCTCAACCATCTTCTCAGCAAGTGTTTTGATATCATGTGCATATTTACTGCTTGTCGCCTTGGTCTGCAGCATTATAGATAACTTTTCTACCAAGTAGTAAGGGAAATTCTCATATGTTCTTATAAGATATAAATTTCAGACTTGAAAGTGGAGGCCTTCCAATTTGTTCCTTCTTTTGTACTCTGCCTTGGCTATGCAGAGAGTGTTTTTTCTCAATATCTACTACACTTTTATAATTAGGGTTTCTTTATTAATATTTAATCTGTCATTAACTAGTTAATGAATCTTTAAGTTAAGCTTCAATGTTCAAATTATTATGTGGTTTTTATTTCATGATTAAATCCTGAGTGATATATCATCTTCTCCCTTGAGAGGTCCTTTTCCCATATGTCCAGGGACATACCAATTTGTCATTCAGAACCAACATGTGGCAGGAACTATGGCCAGTTTTGTTGGGAAATCAATAATAAACCAGAATGATGTAGCTTAACTCCTCATTTTGCTTGAAATATAGTGGTGGTGGTAGAGAAGGAGGAGGATGAGGGGAATAAAGAGGAGAAGGGGAAAGAGGAGGGGGAAGGAGAAGGCAAAGAAAATAAAAGACCACTGTGCAACAAGAGGAACTACTATGGATAATATAAGAGAGACATATACACTAATATTATATAGATGTCTAGAAGAAAATCTATTATAATTCATCCACTATCACCAACCCCTCACCAAAAAACCAAAAAACTTCTCAGTATACTGCTTTTCTAAATCTGAATTTAGAAGACATCTGCCTAAATGAATGGGCTATATAAGATTCAAGGGTATTGTTTAATTTTATTCTTAGAATTGTGTCCCAATAGCTGCACATCTAGCTGTAGACCATTCTTAACCAACAGAACATTGCTGTTGATTTTCCATAATTTGGAGAAATTATGATCCTTTCTGTGCTCCCTGTAGATATTACATATTTTACTCTACACCTTTCTCAGATTTCAGAGTATGCTATAATCTCATCAACTTATTATCTGGAGAAGTTCGGTAAGAAGTAACAGACACTGTCTTTCATATGATAGAATAATATAAAGTACATGCTAACTGGGGCTAAGTGCTGGGAGGAACTATCTGAGGGAAAGTCATTTGGTTCTTCTTCTAATTCATGTTCTTTAGTAAATCCAGAAAATCATCCTTTGTGACTTTGCATAGAAACTAGCAGTATGATTTTGATAGTTCCCACTCCCCTGTACCTGTGTAACTTCCCATACAATCTAGATACAGTATTCATAATTGAAAATATCCAGATACAGTATTCATAATTCAAAATATCCAACCTCAACACTTCAATGAATTAAGGATCATTATGAATAATCTACTACCAGGGCGTAGGATTACATTCAAACTACCCAGAAGCAATGGAGTTCATCCAATTTGAAATTTGCAAAATATTTTTCCATGCATTCTTTTGATATATTGTGTTCCAAATTACTGACTATCCAATACACAACTTTGGGCATTCAGCGTGGCATACTTTTTTTTTTTTATTGATTGATTCATGTAGGGTTTTTTTTTCATGTAGAAGACACCACTAGTCTATTCGTTATTAGAGAACAACAGTTGAATTTCCCTACAAAGCTCAACTATCTGGCGGCAAGAAACACAAAGACTACTCATAGATAAATTAACTTTCAGGAAATAAGAAGGCATAGAAGAGAATAATGGAGTGGGCCTTGCTTTATATAAAGTAGGAGAGGTCCTCAGCCAAGTAAGAAGAGAACATTGTATGCAGAGAAATATACAAGCAAATAGGACAATTTGGAAAGCACTAGGTCATTGAATGAAAAGCTTCTCTTTTTCAATTATAGTAAGTCAAGAGTAGATGGCCAGATAATGGAGTTGCTGAGCTGATCAGGAGCAAAGGATAACAACTGAAGATACTTCACTAGAGGTTTCTAATAACTGTTGTGGGCCATCTTCATTGGCATAATCTGTTTAAACTAGATTACCCACTATAAACCTGCTTAATGAGAGATTCTACAAGGTTTAGGCATTGGTTTAGGCAAATTCTACATATATAGTTACATTTGTTCAGCTGAACTGTAAACATAGAGAATTTGGAGGTGACTGATTTAACACAGAGAAAAGTTTTACAGTAGCAATCATTCAGAATTTGAGTTGCACCTTGGGTTTCTTTGAGTTCAACATCTATTCTTTGTATTATATTTAGTTTATGAAACAAGATTTGCAAGTAAAATGGTGTGGATGGAATAAAAAAAAATGCATGACTATCTTCATCTAAGAAGGGACAGAAAAGGGCAAGGGGAAGATACATATAAACTTGGAAGTAGAGAGATGTGTTTGGAGAGGTTCTATCATATGTACTTACATAGCTGGTGTTGAAAGCACAAGATTGAGTCAGACAGATCCAGAGTGAACAAGATTCTCCAGTGTGATCTAGAGAGTGTTACTTAACTTCTTTAAACAGAATTATTAACTTCTTTCAGTCCAAATTTATTTAAAGTGAGGATAATAGTAACTGCTTAATAGGACCATTTCAAGAAATTTATCATTGGTCCTAACTTTCACATTGCTGCATACAGAGAACATGATATATTTATGTCCCAAAGAGTAAAATACATAAGCCTACTCTGGTTGCTACAGGTTTCTACCAGTAACCTCAAAGGTTGGAAATAAGAACTTCTCAAACTCAACACATGCAAAACAGATAATCACATCAAAAAATGGGCAGAAGATATGAACAGACACTTCTCCAATGAAGACATACAAATGGCTATCAGACACATGAAAAAATATTCATCATCACTAGCCATCAGGGAGATTCAAATTAAAACCACATTGAGATACCACCTCACACCAGTTAGAATGGCCAAAATCAGCAAGACAGGAAACAACGTGTGTTGGAGAGGATGTG
>PISX010020079.1:0-36654 GCA_004024625.1 Mellivora capensis
TCCCTGATATGAGGAAGTGGAGATGCAACATGGGGGACTAGGGGGGCAGAAAAAGAAGAAAAGAAACAAGATGGGATTGGGAGGGAGACAAACCATAAGTGACTCTTAATCTCACAAAACAAACTGAGGGTTGCTGGGGGGAGGGGGCCGGGAAAGGTGGGTGGGGTAATGGACATTGGGGAGGATATGTGCTATGGTTAGTGCTGTGAAGTGTGTAAACCTGGCGATTCACAGACATGTACCCCTGGGGATAAAAATTTGTTTATAAAAAATAAAAATTAAAAAAAAAATAAGAAACTGCCAAACTGTTTTCCAAAGTGGCTTTATAATTTTTCACACTCATGAGAAATGTAGGAGAAAGTTCCAGTTGCTCTGTATTTCTGCAGGACTTGAGCACTTGGAACCTATATATATAGTCTATATATATTTGCACATCTTTTCATTTCACATATCTATATCTGTAGATCTAGAGATAGTATTTTTTTATATATAGTATTATATATTATAATGTTACATATAATATGCAATGCTGAGCATCTTTTCATGTGCTTATTTGCCATCTGTATTTTTTTTTTGGTGAAAATTTGTTATATATTCTTTGTCAGTATGAGTTTTGCAAATATTTTATCCCACACTGTGTCTAGTCTTTTACTCTCTTAGCAGGGTCTTTCACAGAGAGTAAGTTTGAAAATTTAGTTTAATTTATCTCCTTTTTTTTTTTTCTAGATCGTGATTTTCATGTCATAGTTAAAATATCTTCACTTAGTCCAAGATCACAAAGTTTTATAGTTTTAGGTTTTCATAGTCAAATCCGTTATCAATTTAGAGTCACTTATTTTGTAAAAGGTATATAATATGTGTTAAGGTCTTTCTTTCTTTTTCTTTTCTTTTCTTTCTTCTTTCTTTCTTTCTTTCTTTCTTTCTTTCTTTCTTTCGTTTCTTTCTTTCTTTGTTTCTTCTATTTTTCTGTTTAGAAGAGGGGAGGGATCTTTTTTCTCAATTCTTTAAACACCACATATTAGAAAGCCTACATTCCCCCATTGAACTCCCCTTTCATTTTTGACAGATGTAGGGGTTTATACCTACATCTCTGTTCTACTTCACTGCTCTATATATTTACCCTGTCATTAATGCCACACTATCTAGATTTTTATTTATTTATTTATTGTAATATGTCTTAAGATCAGGGAGTTTGTATCTTCTTTATTCTTTTTCAAAATTATGTTGGTTATTTCAGTTTTTGACTCTTCAAATGAACTTTATAATCAACTTGTGAATATTTATTTAAAAAAATCTGCCTGATGTGATTTTAATTGAGCTTTCATTAAATATGTGGATCTATTGGGGGGAGAACTGATATCTTAATGCTGTGTCTTCAAATCAATGAACTCAGTATATCCCTCTATTTAAATCCACATTGAGGGGCGCCTGGGTGGCTCAGTGGGTTAAGCCTCTGCCTTTGGCTCAGGTCATGATCTCAGGGTCCTGGGATCCAGCCCTGCATCGGGCTCTCTGCTCAGCGGGGAGACTGCTTCCCTCTCTCTCTCTGCCTGCCTCTCTGCTTTCTTGTCATCTCTCTCTGTTAAATAAATAAATAAAATCTTTTAAAAAAATAAATCCATATTGACTTTTTTTTTACCAGTGTATTGTAGTTTTCATTGCACATATTTGATTAGTTTTTTAAAATATTTTATTTATTTATTTGTCAGAGAGAGTGAGAGAGAGAAAGAGAGAAAGCACAAGCAGGGGGAGCAGCAGAAGGAGAGGGATAAGCAGGATCCCCACTGAGCAGGGAGCCTGATGTGGGGCTCGATCCCATGACCCCGAAATCATGACCTGAGCTGAAGGCAGAGGCTTTACCGACATAGCCACCCAGGAACCCTGATTAGTTTTAAAAACTATCTCATAGTTTCAGATGCTATTTTAAAAATTTCAATTTCTAGGTTTTCATTGGTAGAAGAAAAATATAAAATTGATTTTTATATTGATGTTCTATACTACAAACATGTTTATTTACTTTGAGAATCTTTTTGTTGATTCTTTGAGTTTTTTATGTAGTGAAAGTAGTTTTATTTTTCTTTTCCAATTCCTATCCTATCTATCTATCATCTATCTACCTATCATCTATAACTACCATCTATCTATTATCTAATCACTTATTTGCCTTTATGTGCTGTCTCAGACCTCCTATTTGATATTGAATTTGAGTGTCAGGAGAAAACATCCATTCTTGATCTCAGTCTTAGGAAAATAGTATTCAGTTGTTCACCATTAAATATCAAGTTATTAATGTTCCTTTCTATTTCTTGTTGTTAAGGGGTTTTGGTGTGAATGAATGTTTAATTTTGTCAAGTACTTTCTTGGCATTTATTGGAATGATTTCTTTTATTTAGTTTCCTGAAATGGTGAATTACACTACTTGATTTTCAAATGGTGAATCTGCTCTGAATTTTCAGGACAAACATTGACTGTGAGGCATTATTTTTAAAAATATTTTTGCGTTTAACTTATTAATTTTCTGATCATTACTTTTACATTCATAAAGAATATTGATATGTAGTGTCATTTCAGTGTTTGGTTTGGATCATTCTGGATTTATAAAACAAAATTTGAAAGTGTGCACGTATTTTATTTTCTAGAAGAATTTGAATAGTATTGGTATTATTTCTGATATTATCTTTATTATTTCTCCTATTTTGTTTGCTTTGGGTTTAATTTGATCTTATGTATTCAGTTTTTGAAGTTTAATTATGGAATTATGAATTTAAAACTTTTGGTTTTATTATAATAAAAGTATATCTTGCTATATTTTTCCCTAAGCATTGTTTTAACATTATCTTACTTTGTTTGATGTCTATTTTAAGTTTTTTCAATCAAAATCTTTTCCAATTTCACTTTTGAATTCCTCTCAATGCAAAGACCTTTTAGAACTACATCTTATTTTCAAGCATTTGTAGATTTTCAAGATATTGTTCTGCTACTGATATCAATTTCAATTCTTTCATAATCACAATCTAAACTTTAGATATTTTCTACATTTTTTAAGTTGCTGAGTTTTATTTTATGGCTCGGATGTCCATATCTTGGCAAATGTCCAGTGTCCACTTAAAAAGAATTTGTATCCTGCTGTTCTTGAGTGGAGTAGTGTGTAAATATCAAATAGATCAAATCTGTTGTTAGTGTTGTTCTGGTCTTCTATGGTCTTATTGATTTTCTGGTTAGCTTTTCTGTACACTGAATAAGGAATGTTAAAATATACAACTAAAATTGTTGGATTTGCTTAATATCTTCTTTCAGTTCTATCATGTTTTATTTTATGTATTAAAACTCTCTTCTTAAGTGCATACACACTTGCAAATTTAAAATCTTCTTGGGGTGCCTGGGTGGCTGAGTGAGTTAAAGCCTCTGCCTTTGGCTCAGGTCATGATCCCAGGATCAAGCCCTGTGTTGGGCTCTCTGCTCCGTGGGGAGCCTGCTTCCTCCCCTCTCTGTCTCTCTGCCTGCCTCTCGGCCTGCTTGTGATCTCTCTGTCAAAATAAATAAATAAAATCTTTAAAATCTTCTTGGTAAATTGACCGTTATATTATTGTGTAATTTTTCTCTTTATTCCTGATAATTTTTATTGTGCTAAGCTCTACTTTCTTTGATATTAATATTGGCACCCAACCTTTCTTTAGATTAATGATCTCTTTGCAATATTACACTTTATTTCATTTAAAAAAATTACCTATTTGCATCTTTATATTAGAGTTTTTAAATGTAAATATATATAATATGCACACAATATATATATGTAATATACATAATATATACTATATATATTAAAACAACCTAATACCATATATATTAGGTTGTTTTAATGTTCTCCAACCTGACAGTTTAAGATTCCCAATAACTGTCTTTAGATCATTTTCATTTATTGTGATATTGATATGGTTGGATTTAGGTCTGCTATTTATCATTGGTTTTATGTTTGTCCTTCCTGAGTTTTGTTTCTCTGTTCTTCCTTTCCTGCTTTCACTTTATTCAGTTGAATTTTTATTCCTTGGACTTTTTTCATATACTGTTGAACTTATTTTGTATATTTATTGTGTTCGTTCTAGGGATTAAACTTTTATTGTGTACATAATGTCATTATTTTGGTAGTTCAAGAGTCAAGTTTTGCAACCATACCAGTATCTTTGTCACTCCCCTCTGACATTTATGTTATGGTGTTACATGCACTACTTTCACAATGAATATCCTGCCAAACAGTATTATCATTTTTACTTTCAATACTCATGCATATTTTCAAGCATTTAAGAGGAGAAAACAGACTTATATTAATCCACATATTTACAATTTATGTTGTTTTTACTTTTTTTGAAAGTTTTTATTTATTTATTTGAGCGAGAGAGAGAGAGCAAGCACGAGTGCTGGGAAGGGGCAAAAGGAGAGGGAGAAGTGGACTTCTCACTGAGCAGGGAGCCCTATGTGAGGCTCAATCCCAGGCTCCCAGGATCATGAGCTGAGCTGAAGGCAGATGCATAACTGACTGAGCCATCTAAGCATGCTTTTACTTTTATTTTGAAAGGCCCAAGTTTCCTTACAGTATCATTACCCGTTAATATAAGGACAATATTTTATATATTTTTTAGATCAGAATTTCTGAAAATTAATATCTGAGTTGTCCTTCATCTAAAATTTATTTTGTTATCACTTCTATTAAATATTTCCACTGGATATGAATTCCAGCATTTTTCTTTTAGCATATTTAAAAAAAATTTTTAAAGATTTTATTTATTTATTTGACAGAGTCAGTGAGAGAGGGAATACAAGCAGGGGGAGTAGGAGAGGGAGAAGCAGGCTTCCCCCTGAGCGGGGCTTGATTCCAGGACCCTGGGATCATGACCTAAGAGGAAGGCAGACTCTTAACGATTGGGTTACACAGGTGCCCCTTCTTTCAGCATTTTATTTATTTTATTTTTCTTTCATAATTTCAAAGTGTTGTTCCACTTTCTTTTGTCTTCCATAGTTTCTGATGATAAATCCATGTTTTTAAATCACTGTTCCTCTACATGATGTAATGTGTTGTATTTCTCTAGTTCCACAAAGTACTGTTTTTATTTTTTATTTTTTTGTCTTTTATTTTCAAAAGACTGATTTGATTATAATGTCTAGGCATTGTTTTCTTCAGTTTTTATGTTTGGGGTTGACTGTGCTCCTTGAAATTGCAAATTTATATCTTTCATGATATTAGGGAAGTTTTGGGTCATTATTTACTCAAAACTTTTTCTGCACCCTCCTCACTCCTGTTGGTATTTCAATGACATGGACATGCAGTACTGTGGTTTAGGACTGCCATCAGAGCAAGCCACAGAATAAGAAAAAAATAAGTAAATTCAACCCTACAATGCATGCTATCTAAGTTTTGACTCTTTTCTACACTCTATTTTATTTGATTTTCAGAGTTTTCAAATAGTTGCTTGTTTTCTTTTATATAAAGTTTTAGGGTAATCCCTGGGACAGGTTTGCTGTAGCCTGAGCTGGAATTTATAGTTTTTCACATGATTGATGGTATCCTTTGAAAAGTATATTTTAGATTTTTTATTCCTTGGCTTAAAATCCTTCAACCATTTCTTCTTCATTGGGAATATATCATTATGTTTTAAAAGTAGGACATTCTAGACTGTGACTCTTTCCCTCAATCAGCACACTGCAATCATACTACACATTTTTTTTATCACTATCATTTTTTTCCTAAGTAGAGAATGACACTCCTTTTCTATTTTGGAGTCTTTTAACTTATTCTTTTTGTATAAAACATCTAGTTTCTCAGAATATATTTGGAGATGGAGACTTTAAAGGGATAATTATGATTATACAAGGTCACATAAGTAAGCATCGATCCAATCTGATTAGTGTCCTTATAAGAAGATGATATTTGGACAAACAAATAAAGACACACTAGGGCTGTGTGTGCACAGAGAGACAACCAAATGAAGAGGGAGCAACAAGGTGGTCATCTACAAGTCAAGGAGAGAGGACTCAGAGGAAACCAAATCTGCTGGCACCATGATATTGGACTTCAAGCCCCTAGAGTGGTAAAAAACCAATTCCTCTTTATTAAGCCACCCTGTTTGCATTATTTTGTTATGACAGCCCTAGAAAACTACAGATTTCAGTACTGAGAAGTGAGGTGCTACTATTAAAAAAAAGGGACACCTGGGGAGCTCAGTGGGTTAAGCCTCTGCCTTCGGCTCAGGTCATGATCTCAGGGTCCTGGGATCAAGCCCTGCATTGGGCTTTCTGCTTAACAGGGAGCCTGTTTCTCCTTCTCTTTCTGCCTGCTGCTCAAACTACTTCTGATCTCTCTCTCTCTCAAATAAATAAATAAAATCTTAAAAAAAAAAAAAAACAACTAAAAATGTGGAAATGGCCTTGGAATTGGCCGACTTGTAGACACTAGAAATGTTTTGAGGTGCATGCTCAAAAAAGTCTAGAAGGGATTGGTGCTAGGAATATGAACATTATAAAGATGATTCTGGTGAATTCTCAGACAGAAATAGGGATCACATTATTGGAAACTGGAGGGAAAATGATCCCTGTTATAAAGTGGCAAGTAACTTGGCCAAATCATATTCTATGTTTTGAGGAAAGCAGAGATTTTGTAAGTGACCTATTTGTAAGTTTATTTCTAAGCAAAATATTGAAGGCCTAGCCTGGTTTCTTCTTACTGTGCTTAGGAAAATATGAGAGGAGAGAGATAATTGAAAGAAGTGTTAAGCAAAAATGAATCAGAACTTGAAGATTTGGAAACTTCTCCATCTATCCATATCAGAAAAACATGAGGTAATGTGTTTGGAGAGCACATCAAGAGCATTGCTGGAAAAAAAAAATCATTTGCTGAAGAGATTATGGGTGTGATTCATGGATATAACCAGGCATCTCAGCAGAAGCCAGAAATAGAGATGGAGTTATAGAAACAGAAACACAGAAACACAGCCAGCTGGGAATGCTGGGGACAAAAATGGAGCAACATGTAGGAAGGTTGTCAGGATTCCATGATTGTATGGGATAAACCAATAGAGTGCTCTAGCTATAAAAATATGGTGTTCTTCCCCCAAAATAGAAGAATGACTCCAAAGGTGAGACTATCTCCTTCAAAGCTCTAGCAAGTGAGGCTAACTCCTTCGATGACTGCCAGCCTTCAGAACTATGAGAAAAGAAATTTCTGTTGTTAAAATCTTCCAGTCTATGGTATTTTGTTATGGAAGTCCTAGTAAACTAATATAGTAATGAATACAATTGCATTATAAAAAAAGAAGTGTCCAAGTCCTAACTTCTAGTACATGTGAATGTGATCTTATATAGAAATAGGGTCTTTGCAGACCTAATCAATGTAAGGAATGAAAAGTAGCCATACTAAATTTGAGTGGGCCCAAAGTCGGATAAAAATATCCTTATAAGAGACAAAAATGAAGAAAACACAGTATGATCATTTATTTTGTATGTCAACTTGACTGGGCCACAAGATTCCTCAGATATTTGGCTAAACATATTTCTGGCAAGCCTATAATGGTGTTTCTAGATTAGATTAACATTTGAATCTATAGATTGAGTAAAGCAGATTACCCTTCCCAGTATGGGTGGGACACATCAAATCCACTGGAGGTTTGAATAGAATAAAAAGCTGGGTCAAAAACAATTCTCTTTCTGTTCAACTGTCTTCAAGCTGGGAACATTGATCATTTTTGCCTTTGGATTTGGGCTCAGGTTGGAAATTACACTAGCAGTTCTCCTGCCTTTGATTGGGACTGGAACAATACTGTGGGCTTTGCTGGGTTTCTGACTTCCCAGCTAGGGATATTGGGATTTCTTAGCTTCTATAAGCACATGACCTAATTTTTATATGTATAATCTATTGGTTCTGTTTCTTGGAAACACAGACTAATATACATAGAGACATGATTTCGATGTGAAGACAGAGGCAGAGTTTGAACTTATGCTGCTACAAACCAAGGAATAGCAGGAATAACCCAAATCTGAAAGAGTCAAGATAGTGTTATCTTATAGAAATCTGGAGGGAATGTGGCCCTGCTTGCTCCTTGGTTCTGTGGCCCTGCTTGCTGCTTGCTCAAGACTTCTGGTCTCTAGAACTGTGTTCAAGAACACTTCTGTGTTTTTTTAAGTCACTCAGTTTCTGGTAATTTGTTATGGCAACCACGGGACACTAATACACATTCTCCAAAATTATATAGCCATTTGTGCAAATGCAAGGTTTGATCCTAGTCGACTGGACTCCAAAGGCCCTGCTTTTATCACCGCATATGGTACCTCATCAACTTAGCTTTCATAAGACAGATTTGAGTGGCAGTCATGAAGCTTTCTTTGGAAAACAGAATTTGTACAAAATGAGATCATTTTTTCCTTCTCATCATGTTTACAAATCCATTGACTTTTGTGTGACAGATACTATGCTGAGCAGTGTGAGCAAAGTAATAGAGACATGGTTGGTACTCATGGGGCTGCCAGTCTAGTAGTGGCAACAGATCACAGAGAGATATTCTGATAAACTTGTAAATACTGATAATGATAAATACTGTAAAGTAAAGAAATAGGGCAGTAAGAATGATGGAATACATAGGACTATGGGTGACAAATTTAGACCTACCCAGAATTTAAAAAAAAAATATTTATTTATTTATTATTTGAGAGGGAAAAAGATAGAGTGAGTGAGGTGGTGAGGGACAGAGGGAGAGGAAGAGAATCTCTAGCAGGCTCCCTGCTGAGCACAGAGACTGACACAGGGCTTGATCTCACCATCCTGAAGTCATAACTTGAGCTGAAGACAAGTGTCAGACTCAATCAACTGAGCCACCCAGCTGCTTCTAGACCTACCCCAGAATTTTTTCTCTGTATTGTCAGGAATTTTATATTCAGCTTTCTATCCAAAATTAGCTTTTGAGTAGAAGCCAGCTTTATCTAATAATCTAAATTGAGACTGGTTTATGTAGAGGCAGTACTAGAGGCATAGGTTATGAGCCATTTTTTTTTTATTTTATTGTAGACAACAAAAAACAAATCAAATAACCCTCTCTTAAAGTATCTAGGCATTTCCAACTGTGAGTTGCTTAAACGTGCATGAGAGTACCTTAATGATATTCTAGTGGACAGTGTTTCAGGTTGAAAATTTGATATAAGGGAAACCAGAGACATATATTGTTAAAGGCTCCAAAATACCTTTGGGCTATCCCCAGGGTAGGCAAGGTCTTGCTGCTTTCAGATCTACCCTGCTCATGTTTTCCAGAGTGATCTTCATAAAGCAGATATGGCACCAGCTTTCACCACTGATTAAAATTTCTCATTGCCCACCCACTGCCTCTAAGATAGAGTCACTGCCTCTAAGATAGAATCCAACTCCTTTGCCTGACACAGAAGGACCCTCCTGAGATTGTTTCTGTTTTTTTTCTCACTCTATCTCTTGTTACCTCCCACATCATCAGTTTACTCCAGCAAAGCTCAGGTTTGTAATTAGCCCCCTCCAAGTGTCTCCACACATAGACACATAATTCATTTCTGGTTTTTTTTGGTCTTTGTCATATTCTATCCTGTACTTTTTATGCTCTCATCATCCTCAGTGTTTAATTCAATCATATCCAGTCTCACTGTGTTATAATTCTTATAAAGTATGTTATCCCTAGTCAGACTATATAAGACTTAAGATTTGGCTTCATGTCTTATCAACAGCTTTCAACAAAAATGGGGAAAACAGTAGTATGTGACTTCTGAGATCGGGCCTGGACACTTCGGCCAAGAGCTTCAGCTAACTGCTAGACACGTATAAGGCTGCTTTGGATCATCCACTTAGGGTCAAGTTCTGGGATGGCAGTAGACACAAGAGTAACCCCAGGAAAGTCCAGTGGGAGGACTGCCCATCTGAACCGAGCCTGAATTACTGAGCCACAGAACTTTAAAAAGAGCAACATGGTCATTGTTTCAAGCCACTAAATTTGGGGGTGACTTATTACACAGCAATAGATAAATGACACATGACTCTAGCTAGTTTAAGCCAACAGGATTTATCAAAGGCAGTAGGAAGTTCACAGAACCCTTAGGATGAATGGAGAAACAATGTTATGCATTATCCAGTGGGGAAAGCAAAGCCAGGAAAAACACAGCCAGGAGTGAAACCCACCATTCTGGAAGCACAAACACCACCATCATCACCTGCTCTTTGCCACTGACCACACTCCACATAGGATATGGGCAGCTTTAACCCCAACTGCCCCTTCTGGCACTTTGGCCAAAAGAACAATCTTCTCAGGCTACTTTATTCATGCTATTCTCTTCCTCACCCATCTCTTGCATGAATTGCCT
Source organism: Mellivora capensis (assembly GCA_004024625.1). Lineage (NCBI taxonomy): Eukaryota > Metazoa > Chordata > Mammalia > Carnivora > Mustelidae > Mellivora > Mellivora capensis. The sequence continues at coordinate 10,360 of PISX010020079.1, forward strand.
GATTGGCTGAATGGAAGTCACATTCTGATGCCCTCACAGCAAAGAAATCTGAGAAACTTAATTTTTTTTTTCTTGTCATTGTGGCTGTTTTGGTTGACAGTACTTTCTACTTCTTACCGTGAAAAATCAGCAAACTATGAAGAGGATTTTAAAAAGATTTGGTCAGTCAAGAATAAAAGATCAAAGATATCTATGTACCCACCTTCACACTTACTTAGTATGTGGGCTCCAGTCCAATGGGACTATGTTACAAGACTTCAGGATTCTGGGTGCTCTGTAGTTATTTTTGTATTTTCTTATGTAGATTCCATTCCTAAATCTGCTGATTCCATTAGCCATGGTACTATATATCACCACACCAAAGTGATAGCAAGTAAGGTGTTAAAATATGTTCATTTGTTTAAGATAATGTCAGCAATGTGTTATTTTAAGAGGCAGTATTTCACAGTGGTGAAACTCAAGAGTCTCTAAAACAAGTCTCTGAATCCCAGTGTCTCTTCTTATATGGCTGTGCAATCTTGGGTAAGTTACTTAATCTCTCTGTGCTTTAGTGGTTTTATTTTTTTAAATCTATAAATTTAGGCTAACTAATGTTATGCCTAATAATATAATGTTTAATATGATGTTATATATATGTCTAATTATTAATATAATTATAAAATTATAATTCTAAAACCTTATTATAATTCTATATAATTATACTTATAAGATCTTATTATAATTATGTATAATTTTTATATAGGCACATAACTCAAACAGCATAATACATATATTGTAAATGTTATGCAAATGTTAGGTAGTAGTATTCTCATTTATTATTTTCAGTAAATTCTTTAAAAAGTTTTTAGTTTTGAAGAAAAACAAAGTTACTAGAAGATAGTGATTCAACACAAAAACTGTTTATGTTGAATCAGTAGATCTGATAGGGATGAGCTTTGTGATTCTTTTCCCTCTCTGTGAAACTTACACTCCTTATGAGAAATCAAATGAAACTTATGTGTTATATGCTGTCATTACATGCTTAAATCATAGTAGGTACTCAACCCATGTAAACAGTAGTTCTTATAGTCATATATGCATGCAGTGTTTTCATTACTCAAAGGGTATGCAAGTTTCCAGATCCCATAAGAAAGGCATGTGGCTGTGAACTTTTTTTCCCCTCAAATTATATTATTTAATCTTTGCTGCAGTTCTATAAAGTATGCAGTGCATGAAGGTACAAACCCATTACACAAAGGAGACAACTGAAGCATGGAGAGTCTCCATGACTTCTGAAATGTTATACATTATGATGATGGTAAAGACAGTATCAGAAGGCATCTCCTGACCCCAAAGTTTATTCTCCTTTGTATCCACCAGTGTGACTAGAATAAACTCCTACTGCAATGTTGTGAACATTTAGTTTGTTGTCCAATGCTCCATATAAGAACTACTGAATGTAATCAAATTTTACGTTGTTTAGAACACAAATTAAGTGTTCTCTAATCCAGTGAAGACTTAGGACCAACCAGCTGGAGGATATTATATGACAGCACCCCCAAGCCAAGATGTCTGGGAGCTGGAATAAATTTTATACCAATGGTTCTTAAACTTCATGGTACAGCGAATCCCCCTAGAGGGCATGTTAGACACACATTCTGGGTTTCCACCTCTCAAGATTCTGGTTCAGTAGAACTGTTGTGGAGACAGAGAATATGTATTTCTCTCAATTTTCCAAATGATGCTAGTGCTGCCAGTTCAGGGATGACATTGTGAGAATCATTATCATAGAAACACCTAGGCCAGCTCAGCCATTTTAAAAATATGGAAATGAGTTGAGAAGTAAGACAAACTATGAATATTACCTGGATATAGACTCTAAAATAGGAATTTGTATTCTGGAATCTTGTTGAAGAGTGGTCTTAAAAACATCAACATTGAGTAAGTGAAAGCAAGGGCATCAGAAGAACAAGAGGTTGAAGTGCAATGATATTGCAACAAAGACTTTAGCTCACCTTGGATAGGGTTCTGGAACTGGTTTGGACCTCTGGAATAGTCTTCCATTGAGACAAGGAAGCTGTGCCTTTGTATACCTCCTCTCTTCCCTCATATTGACCAATCATTTGACTTGGTCTGTCCCCAGGGTGGGCTCCTGGAACTTGGAAGAATGAGTGCCTTGTTCCAGGAGTCCTATTGTCTCTTTCCTGCAGGATACCTGGAAGAACACAGGAATTGGAACTGGAGGTTTGAGCAGGTTGCCTTGTTTCTCTATGAATTAGCTATTTTGATTGAACTTTGAAACTGAACCTCTGAACATAGTGCAGTGAGGAAAAAAATAGATTTTTTTTTAAGACCTGGGTTTGAATTTCCACTCTACCATTTATAAGCCTTGTGGCACCAGTTCACTCAGTGTTCCTCTCTGGCCTATTTCCTGATTTGCCAACAATGGGTAATAATAATGATTATCTTCCATTTTAAGTACATGGAGCACTGGGTGTAATATACAAATAATGAATCATGGAACACTACATCAAAAACTAATGATGTACTGTACAGTGACTAACATAACACAATAAAAAATAAATATATAAAAGGGAGGATGCTTTAACATGTATGTACTGTGCAATGGTGCTATGCAAATGGTTATATTAGTGTTTCAATCAATTATCTAATGCTCTGTAATTACCCCAACTTTAGTGGCTTCAATTATAAACATTATTACTTCATAGTTTCTGGGCAAGAGAAATCCAATTGAAGTATGGATGTATGAGTATTTATATGAGTATTTTTGGTTCTGTATCTTTCATGTGGTTGCAGTCAAGATGTTGTCCAAGACTCCAGTCATCTGAAGCTTGACTGGGGCTGCAGGATCCTTATTCAAAATGGACCACTCATGTGGCTGTTGGAAGGAGGCCTCAGGAGCCATGGTGATATTTAAGTGTCCTCATGACATAGAGACTGATTTTCCTTCATGAGAATTGATCTAAATTGAAAGATAAAAGCCACCATTTTTTCATGCCCTAGCCTCAGAGGTTGTGCTCCATGCTCCACAATAACTTTATGGTTATTCAGGTTACCCATCCCTATCCAATAGCAAGCAAGGAGGGCATTACCAGGAGACAATTCATGTGGGACCACTTTGAAGACTGGCTACCAACAGTGCTTAATACAGGTCTCCCTGAGTGGCCTGAGGACAGAGATATCTCATTTTGTCTGGGACCGATTTCCTCTTCCCCAATATCCTCTGTCTATTAATAGGAAGCAAGGAGTCTTAGACCAAAGGATTCAAGCCTTAATGCTTAAGGAGAAACTAGATTGGAGGGAATTACTAGCAATCAAGAATTCTGTCTCACAGACACCTGGGTGGCTCAGTGGGTTAAGCCTATCCCTTAAGCTCAGGTCATGGTCCCAGGGTCCTGGGATCAAGCCTTGAATCGGGCTCTCTGCTCAGCGGGGAGCCTGCTTCCCTCCCCACCTCTCTGCTTTCATCTCTGCCTACTTGTGATCTCTGTCTGTCAAATAAATAAATAAAATCTTAAAAAAAGAATTCTGTCTCACATTCAACACAGAATTTGCATTGTCACAGAGAGTGTCAATTCAGATAAAAGATGTTCTATTTAAATTTTAGATAAAAGAGGGAGACTTTTTAACCTCCTTCATTTTTATAGCTTCATTTCTTTAGCTGAACCCAATTCAAGTATACTTTTAGATATGTTTGCCACAGAAAAACTGTTTAGAGGCAGAAAGACCTCTTAAAGTTTTAAATTTTAAGGAAAAATTTTCCAGTGAAAGTCTTTGACAGTATCAGTACTTGAGATAATCTCTTATTGTATGCACCTGGTTTGTCTGTTCTTTTGGACCAAAGAGTAGCCTTTAATTTATAGTAAAGAGAACAGTCGAGTTTCCAGAAGAGACTTAATTCCAGAAAGAGGAAAAAAAATGTTTTTAAAAAAGAAAGCTATTTACCTCATTAATCTTTTTTATTAAGAGTCTTCCTGTACTAAAATGAACAGCCTGTTATGGGAGAAAAGGCTAAATGTCTAAATCTTGCTTTAATGGCAGTAAAACATATTATTCATATTAACAACCCTAAGGTTATTTTTATGTGCATATAATGGTTGTACTGATCTGCTTTTAGGACATTATAGTCCAGATTTTCCACTCAGCAAGGCATCTTATTCATTTAAATTTACTGCATATATTTAGAAATATATATCAGCCGTGAATACAACCTAAATTGTTAGGTACGATACTGAAAACAGGAGCCTAAATTAGAAAGGAGGCTAAATATAAAGGTGGTTGTAATGAACATGCCTATCTGCAGTGGCTGGGATAGATAGCAGGCAAAGCCCTGGATTCAGATCTGAAGGCTCAGGTTTTGGTTTCTCCTCTCCTTTTGATAATTGTCTGACCATGACTTTGGGAAAATGTTTGACCTTGATGAGTCTAATTTCTCCCTAAAACTAGGGTTGTTAGGATTACTAAACCCATGTTTACTGAGTATTACTTATGGAGGATAAATTCTCCTGAGGGTGATAAATATGTGAACAACTTCTATTATTCATAAACTAATTCACACACAAAATTGACTATTTGTTGGAATCTGGTGTCACTTGTACATTGCTAGGATCTAATACAAAGTAGTCACAGTAGTACACAAGGCAGGTTATGCTGCTGACCTTTTGGCATATGTAGTAATTGGGGAAATTAGAGAACTAATCAAGATTACTGGAACAGATCGTGATGAGTGCCATAGCTGGGGGAGTTTGGCATCAATGGAAGCACATGTAGGGCTGAGGGGGTATCTAGGGGTTTGCAGGAAGGCCAGGGGAGACCTAAGACCTGTCACAAAGAACAGCAGGAGCAGTCAGCAGTAGTGGAGAACTTCCATGAGAACTCTTCTGCATGATCTACAGAATAAACTCTTGTCCAACTACAGAGAATTGTTTTATCCAAACACTTGGATGTATAAAGCTTCCCAAATATAAATGTGAAAAAACATGACCCAAGAGAGAACATTAAAGTAGGTTCCTTTGGAAAAAACAAGAATGAAGGGCACTGAGACAGAGCATGAACCCATAATTCATCAAGACAGCATAGAGATTAAGTTATGAAATCTAGTAAGAAATAAAGTTCCCTTATCTACGGCCAGAGAAAGGACTGAGAAAAATGTTTTGGTGTCTTCCATTTGTACCCCCTATATGCATTATTGGTGTCGCCATAGTGTGCATCATTAACCACAATTCCCTTAAGTCTTTAACAGTGAAATTCAGGGCAGGTACTCCCAAATTCACAAATTTCCAAGCAGACAGTTGAGCTCATCTTCAAACTCCATATTGTTCAAGTATTCCTCAATAAGTTCATCTTAGAGTTTCATCCCATAACCAAATACAATTGGGTATGATAGCTCTGTTGGACACATTGTCTTGCCCTCATCCCCCGTGTCATCCAAAGATGTTTGTTTCCTCAAAGGATTTATCTAAATAAATATTCTTCCAACTAAGGGAGCTTTGTTAATATGCCTCTTAGCTGATGGGAACCCTAACAAAAAGAATTGTGACAAAGGTCAGAAAGCAGCTTCTCCTGATTATCATATACATGATATACAGAGCTTTTTAAGGGCAATATCCTACTCTCAAAATTACAGAGCTATTATCATTTCCACATTATAGATGAGGAAATTCGAGGTCTAAACAAAGTTGTCTCTCAGGATATTGAACTCATGCCTTGAGTACATATCTGTGGGCTTCCATATTCCATACACTTTAGATAAAAATGATATGAAGGTCTCAGTTAAACTTCTTTTTTTTTTTTTTAAAGATTTTATTTATTTGACAGACGGAGATTACAAGTAGGCAGAGAGGCAGACAGAGAGAGAGGGGGAAGCAGTCTCCCTGTAGAGCAGAGAGCCCGATGCGGGGCTTGATCCCAGGACCCTGGGATCATGACCTGAGCAGAAGGCAGAGGCTTTAACCCACTGAGCCACCCAGGTGCCCCTCAGTTAAACTTCTTAAAATTGTTTTTAACTTTATTATGTTTGTATTTAAGTAATTAAGAATTTAACTGGGATGTTAAGACTGGTATGTCCCACCTGGTGACCATAGGCTTTTATTCATTTCTGAACATCACTGTATTCTTTAAATGGTAAAAATAATATCAATCTCAAAATATATTGTAAGGAGTGAATGAGGTAAAATATATGAACGGTCTAATTCAGAACATGAACACAGGTATATAACCAATGATAACTACTGCTAAGTTTTAAATACTGCTAATATTTGAACATCTATCATCTTACTGGACTCTCGTCTCTATTTTGCCAGGTGGGCCTTGGGAAGCACAGCAAGATGAAGTAGTAGAGCATCTGACTTTGAAGCTGGACACGCATCACCAAAACTCAGTGCCACTGCTTATTATCTCAATGGATTTTAACTCCATTTTGCATCTGTAAAATAGAATTAACTATAATTTCTTACTCATTAAGTTGGTGTGATTTGATGATAAGATTAGATGAAATTGCTTAAACCTTAGAACCAGCTATGAGTAGAGCCTGGATTCTAAACTATGAGTAGAGCTGGTCTGTTGACACAAGATATATCTCATCAACAATTCAGTTACCTTTTCTGACAATCCTTGCCTCATCTACATGAAAAGTATTCTGTCCATCATCCAGCATTACTGACAAGAATATTCTGTAAAATAGAGTTATTTTCTACATATGGACCTTTGTGAGGACCTTTTAGGTGCCAAGCATTATGCTTGTAGCCTTGCATAAGGAAGAATGAAAAAAAAAAAAAAAGACAAATCTCTACTCTAAAAAGGCACTCAGCCTGATGGTGGAAAAATAGGAAAGAAGCAATTAAAGTCATGGCATTTTTTTTAAAGGTTAAGTTCATAGAAACTGTTATTTTTCTACACCGAAAGAAGCTCTCAGATTATCTCTCTGATATGAGGAACTTGAGAGGCAGGGTGGAGGGGTTGTGGGGGTAGGAAAGGAAAAAAATGAAACAAGATGGGATTGGGAGGGAGATGAACTATTAAGAGACTCTTAATCTCACAAAACAAACTGAGGGTTGCCGGGGGCGGGTAGGGAGAGGGTGGTTGGGCTATGGACATTGGGGAGGATATATGCTATGGTGAGTGCTGTGAAGTGTGTAAGCCTGATGATTCACAGACCTGTGCCCCTGGACCAAATAATACATTATACGTTAATAAAAAAAAAAAAGATGCTCTCAGCAATTTCATATGTTTCGCTCTTATACATGAGGTATGTACTGGGGTCTATGGAGCATATTTACAAATTACAAATTACGACAAGTATTATAGTTATTCTAGGACATATTTATAGAAACAAATATGGGGAACCATAGAAGTGGGTTTGAGTTATTAAAATGGGAGGGGGGGCACCTGGGTGGTTCTGTGGGCTAAGCCTCTACCTTCGGCTCAGGTCATGATCTCAGGGTCCTGGGATTGAGCCCTGCATTAGGCTCTCTGCTCAGCAGGAAGCCTGCTTCCTTCTTTCTCTCTGCCTGTCTCTCTGCCTGTGTGTGATCTCTGTCTGTCAAATAAATAAATAATAAAATCTTTTAAAAAAATGGGAGGGGGGCAAGAATCACTGAACTAAATTCTAATTTTGTAACGAAGTTGCAAACTGATTCACTTACAGTCTTAGCCAATTTCAGTAGTTGCATAGACAGATAGGAGAACATACAAACGTGTGTGTGTGTGTGTGTGTGTGTGTGTGTGTGTGTTAGAGAGAGGGGGAGGGAAAAAGAGAGGGAGGAGGAGTAGGGGAAATGGGAGAGGGAGAAAGAGAGGGGGCAGGGGAGAGAGAGGGAGGGAAAGAGAGGAGAGAGAAAGGGAAGAAGAGAGAAACTGAGGTTACTGCATTGCTGAGCTCATGAGTGCAGGAGTTCCTTGTGATGTTGCTCCCAGTGAAAACTGCATGTCTGTTGATTAATTTACTTTCTATAAAAGAGCTATTTTTGAAAACTGCTTGAGGATTCAAAGGAAATGCAAATGAGTGGCTGGAAAAAATTTAAGTGCCTGAAAGAAAAAAAGGTAGAAGGGCTATTATTCTATTTTATGGGTGTTGATATGAATGCCAGGTGCCTCTTTGTATCCTGATAGTCGACTGCCTTAAGGGCTTTTAAATAGCTTTAAAACGATTTATTTTCACATCAATATAATATTGAGGAAGTTTTATTCATTAAATGTTTATTCATTCAATATTGAAATCCATGGAGACACAATATATATTCCTACCTGTGAGCATGTATCATAGAGATTTAGCTGTTTGGGCAGGAAGAAAAAATGTTTGTATAAAGAAGACAGTGTTTTATATCTAGAGAAAACTGGGCAGGGAGCCAGGAAATGTGGGTTTCAACCATTAACGCTAATAAAAGGACAGTAACCAACAGTTAGGGAACACCCACTACATGATGTCAGGCACTGTGCAGGGAGACTCACCCGTTACCATGGGCTAACTCTCTATAGCAAGTACAATCATGACTTTTTTAGATAATAGGGTTCAGGTTAGGGTGCCTGGATGGCTCAGTCGATTAAAGCCTCTGCCCTCCGCTCAGGTCATGGTCCCGGGGTCCTGGAATTGAGCCCCACTTCGGGCTCTCTGCTCAGCGGGGAGCCTGCTTCCTCCTCTCTCTCTCTCTCTCTCTCTGCCTGCCTCTCTGCCTACTTGAGATCTCTGTCTGTCAAATAAATAAATAAAATCTTTAAAAAAAAATAAGGCTCAGGTTATGTCTGCATTTCAAGGCCACATTGAGCTCTTTGTAGCCTTTATTAAATATTAGGTAAGTGAACGAACAAGTGCATAAGTGAATGCTTAATTTTGGTGGATCAGAAGCCACCAGAGCTTGGGGGGGGGGGGACGGTTAAATCTTTAATGCAATTTTAGAAGGAAGGGAATCATCAAGATTTGGACTGAAGTGGTATCAGTGAGGCTATAGAACAAAAATGGCTGAATTGTTTGCTTTTTTTTATTGCTTTACCATTTGCAAAGCAATCCTATCTACCTCATTCCTTGGATCCTCCTAATAACTTTTGAGACTATGTTATTTTTTTTTCCCTCATGAAAGTGAAGTTCAGAAAAGTTGTAGAACTTTCCCAAGGTCATGCAACTAGTTTGCAATTACCTAGGTCATGATAGTACTCTAAACATGGTCATGAAATGAGATGCCTATTATAAATAAAGCTTCAAATCTTTGTTTTCTTATATCAAGCTTGTTTATGCTTGTTCATTAGTGTTTTTTCCTTTTTATTTATTTATTTATTTATTTTTAAATGGGATCAAGAAGGTAGCATCTAACAGTCCAAGAAACATGAGAAGCAAAGGCAAAAATATTTTATGCTGGAATGGCTGGGTGGGAAGAGAGTGAAAAAAATGTCTCTTTTGTAGATGGTAAACATGAAAATAGATTATTTTATGAGTCTAATTTGAAGCATGTTGAGTTTGAGTTACTAACAGATTACTCAGGTGGAGCTGGATATGCAGTCCAGGAAATTAGATTGCTCAGGGTTGGAGAAAAAACAAATAAACAAACAAACAAACACAAAACAAATTATGAACATAAATATTTTATTCCTATCATCACAGTAACAAAATGAGGAATTCCACAAAAATTATTTGAGCTCTCCAAGGGAGAATGTATAGAAGAAGAAGGGAATTTGATAATTTTATTAGACTTCATACCTGTTACCTCTTATTGTTATCTGTTTTTATACTCAAAACATTATTCTTGTAGAAGATTGAAATTCAGCTTTGCCAGACAGATCAATCTTGGCGGGTTCATTTGTGTTTTTGACATCAGAAAGAACCTTGCATTTAGTGTGATAAGTGACATTGTATGATATCAGTGATTTGTATTATATCAGAATTGGTTTCCCCAGAAGCTGAAATACTACTTTACCGAAAGCCTGAAATGTAAGGCTGGTCACTGAATTTCCACCCGAGCTTTAAAATGTATCCTGTAGTGATAAAGTATGCCTCAGACATCCACAGATAACAGTGATCATCTGCACTACATTTTTCAGGGAACGTCTCAACAAAAGCTCATAGAGCAATAGACGACTCAGAGGATTTACAATTTGCCAGCCTCTCGTTCTGCTAAGTCCATCACCCTAATTTGCTCCTGGGTTGATTTATATGGAATTGCTCTTTTTCATTACTCACCCTGTCCTTTTAAACACTGTTAAATTCTGGGGAGACAAGTATTGCTACAAGAAATACCTTGGGAGAATGAATCGCTGCCTCACAATTAAGTGTTAGATGTTACTTACAAGAGCATATTTTAAACATTTCTTTACTTCTAGAGGTCATTTGCTCTGCTGGTGGGTTGACTTATGCATGCCAGTGTTTTAGAAACTGCTCAGTTTTATTCTAATAGCAAGAAGCTGATTTGACCAAGAGGAAGGGTGGGAAGAGTGGGCAGGAGTGGCCTGGTCTCTCAGCAGATGTTATAGAGCATGAAATTGGAGAATAAATGACAAAAGATGGGTCCTCAAAAAGAGGATGAGTATTACTATATTAGTACATTATTTCTCAAACTCATATCCAATGAACCTTATTTTTAGAAAATATAACCTTCTAAAAATTGTCCTTTTACTTGAGTAAGTCTGAAAATACTGATTATTTCATTTCCTTCTGAGCTGTTCAAAGCACATTAGCATATAAATTTCCAGAAAAGTACTACAGTGACATATTTTATTTTACTTTGTATAATTCAGGGATTTCCAAATTTATTTGACCATAGAATCCATCCCTGCCTTATCATTTATTAATTTGTGGCATTTGTAGTGGGTGCACCAAACCCTGGTTTGATAAACATGATTACTCTCTAGGCAGTGGGACTTTCCAGGGAAGATGCTATGTATTATTCCTCTTACAACTCCAGATCTTGGTAAAGTGCCATCAACAAATTAAAATAATTGGGAAGTTATGAGTTTTATAAATTTACTAATTGTGTTTTTAATGTAATTTATTTAATTGTAAGTGTGTTTGATTTAGTATTTCATGAAGGTTGTGTTTAATAACAGGCTGTGAAGTTTCCAAAAATTTAACAATCAGCTCCATTAGTGATAGGAATCAGAAAAATTAGCCTGGAAACTGTTATCATAAGACTATTTGGAATTATAGGGCCGTGGAGGGAGGGTGAGGCAGGTGGTTGAAGAGGCAAGGATGATAAGGATAAAGAGCAGTAGCACATAGCCCCATGTAAGTCATGATCTGGAATTAACTCAGACTGCTTTGCCCTCATTGTGTGGGTTCCTGGGTAAGTCCACATATTTAAAAATATTTTTGGTGATTGTCACTGCTCCCCAATGGACTTCCTTCAGAAACAATAAACTCCTTTTACACAGCCATGTTGTCTGATTATCTAACATGAACACAGTAAGCTTTCTGTTGGAAAACCTAACCTGAATTGTGTTTAAGGATTTGTGTGGCATAATAGATATATGAAGTATTAGGCAAAAGGAGAAAGATGGTGTGCAGTTTGAATGCTGATATACTTAAGGCCATTTATGTTTACATTTTCTCTTGAAGTATCCTGGGTACATGAATTTTGAAAAATAAAGGAATAGTACTTGGTTGCAATGGATTTCATGGTGACAGAGGACACAATTAAGGAAGTGCCGACACTTGCTGCTATCAACTGCATTCACACAACAATGGATTTTCCCTCAAAAGAGATTTCAATATAATGTTTCATATTTGTGACCTCTGACATTCATATCACTGTTGGTTCATACTGTATTTCAGTAGGTTTTTCTACATATATCCAAACCTTCCTCTTCTTCTATTTTCTATTAACATTTTTCCAGATACAACTGTATTCATTTTTTTAAGTTTTTTTTTTTAATTTATTTGACAGACATGGATCACAAGTAGGCAAAGAGGCAGGCAGAGAGAGAGGAGGAAACAGGCTCCCTGCTGAGCAGAGAGCCCGATGCGGGGCTTGATCCCAGGACCCTGGGATCATGACCTGAGCCAAAGGCAGAAGCTTTAACCCACTGAGCCACACAGGTGCCCCAATATAACTTTATTTTAAATAGGTATAACACTAAGGAATATGTACAGGGAGTGTCTTAAGGGAATTAACACTTACTGAGTACGCTATGTATCTTAGGTGCTTTATTTAGTGTCTCATTTAATCCTCAAAAAAGTATCTTAAAAGAGGATTAATACCTAGTGTGAGTTCAAACTTTTTTTTTTAATTTTTATTTATTTATTTGTCAGAGAGAGAGGGAGAGAGAGTGAGTGAGCACAGGCAGACAGAGTGGCAGGCAGAGGCAGAGGGAGAAGCAGGCTCCCTGCCGAGCCCGATGCAGGACTCGATCCCAGGATGCTGGGATCGTGACCTGAGCCAAAGGCAGCTGCTTAACCAACTGAGCCACCCAGGCGTCCCCTTAGTGTGAGTTCAAATAGCTAGTACATGGAAGTACTAAGATTGAACTTAGTCCTAATTCTTTAATGGACATATGCTATTTTGTGTATAAAGTATGTCCTCCTTTGAGCAAGCATTTTCTCCTCCATTATTAACAACAACTTTGATTCAGAGAAGCTTGGGTGGACCTGATTCTAACTCCTCTTATCTGGAGGAAATATTTCAGCCTCCTGGTGTCTGGTGTCTGGCTCAAGGTGGAGCACATGAACCAAACCCAGTGAATCAGACTCCTCTGCTGGATGACTAGGGCAAAAATGCTGGCATTTTCTCTTGTTAAGAGCTATAAACTTAAGCTGGGCTTAATGCTGAGTAAAGCTTTCTTGTCATCATTTGTAAAAACAAAAACAAATACAACGGCAACAACAACAAGCAAAACAAAACAAAAAGAAACCTGTCTGAACATAAGGCAAAAACAAATGGAGTCCAGAAAAGGAGAGAAAGATGACATCTTCATATAAGTGTTTGAAAGCATGAATGAAATGGTACCTGAAATTGGCTTTAAAACAAATCTTCTCATTTTTGTAAGCCAACACTCCTCTTTTGCTTAAACCAATTTGAGCTGAGTCCTTTCCCTTCAAGGGACTGAAGTATCTGACCAGTAACAATTGCTAAGCTAATTTTCTGGGCACATTGCCATCTTGTTTTCTATAAAGTTCAATGGTTGAGGCATACCGCCATCTTTTTTTTTTTTCCTATAAACTTCAATATTTGAGGCAATTAATTTAACTCAAAATGCATTATTAGAGTCCAGCAGTGCAGAATGATGAATCACAGAGGTACTGTGAACATTCAGAAGTGAGGGATAGCATGACTCCTGCTCTTTAGGAACTTATAAACTAGTTTCCAGAAGACAGACAAATATGGAGGCAAACATCAATAGTACAAGGCAGAGTATAGTAAGTTTTGTACTAGTAATTAAAAATGCCATGGGAACCAGATAGGAAAAGACATTCTACTTGGATATTCCATGTATTAAGAAGTTGCATGGAGCACTGGGTATGGTGCATAAACAGTGAATCTTGGAAAAATGAAAAAATAAAATAAAATAAAATAAAATAAAAAGAAATGTTTTGGGGATGTCTGGTGGCTCAGTGGGTTAAGCCTCTGCTTTCGGCTCAGGTCATGATCTCAAGGTCCTTGGATCGAGCCCTGTATCGGGCTCTCTGCCCAAAAGGGAGCCTGCTTCCCCCTCTCTGCCTGCTTCTCTGCCTACTTGTAATCTTTCTCTGTCAAGTAAAAAAAAAAAAAAAAAGAAAAAAAGAAAAAAGAAACGTTTTCTAAAAGGACTAGGATTTCTGCTGGGCTTTGTAGGATAAGTATGATTTAAATAGAGATTTAAAACTGATATTTCTGACTGATGGGGCAATGTAAATAAGAGTTGGCAGGCTTCACAGCATAGAGCATGTTAAGGAAAATTTTGATGGATCAATATGAATGAAATCGAGGATATTATGTGGATTGTTGCAGGATCTTGGGAAAAACTATTTTAGTATATACTGTGAACAACTGAGAATATGAAGCCAAACAATCTGACCTTTGTTCAAATGCACTAATTTAGATAAACTAATACAAGGTAAGAGTGTGGGTCTGAGAGGTAAAATTTGGATTAACATATAATTATAATTTTGTAAAAGTTATGATTGGGTTAATGCTTCTTTTGTACCTGAAATTTCCTTCCTATTATATAGAACTCCCCTAAACTCCTTCAAAGCAGAGAGAGAGTGACTCATGTGATTGGTAGTTTGAGAATAACTTAACTATACTCCATTCAATTCTGTCATCTCCCTTATCTGTCGTTTCATGTTCTGCAGTTTCAGTTACCTACAGTCAATTGTGGTGGTGAAGAAGATGATCCCCCTTCTGACGTACAGTTAGAAGGTCAATAATAGCCCAACATTACATAACAAGTCTCCATCATTTGCCTCCCTACATCTAGCACATAGCTATCTTATCTCATATCATCATGAGAAGAAGGTGAGCACAATACAAGAAGATATTTTGGGAGGAGAGGGAGATCACATTCACATGAATTTTATTACAGTATATTGTTATAATTGTTCTATTTTATTAGTAACAATTCTTGTTAATCTTTTACTGTTCCTAATTTATAAATTAAACTTTACCATAAGTATATACATATAGGAAAAAATCACAGTATATACACAGTTCAGTATTATCCATGGTCTCAGGCATTCACTGAGGTTCTTGGAAACTACTTGCCATTGATAAAGCGGTGCTATAAAACTCCTTTCTTCTTTTTGGAAATAAAATAGCTCTAGGAAAAAAAAAACAAAAAAACAAAAAACATCGTGTTCCACCCTTCTGTGGGTTGGCATCCTACCTGAGGAGGTGTGTCCCATCCAAAGTTGCCTTTGACTAGAAGAATGAGTCGAGCTAATTCTAAGGTCTACTGAGTGTAGATTGACTTGCTTATAGATAACCATAAACCTTTCCATCCAGCTTTTGTTTGTAGTAAAGATGATATTGTCTCTATCATCCATTTCTTTGTTATATTTAGAGAACTTTTTTTCATAAACTGGGAAGATAACAGGTGTTATTCATTGGACCACCTAAACATCCCTGCACTGGATGGACCAGGAAAGTCTCTAAATGAGAAAGGGAGAAACAGTGGAGGAGCAAGACTCCCAAACAGTGGCTGGCTCTGCTGGTATGCCGGGTCGTCACACTGTGAATTTCAATGGACGGGCTCTGTGTTTTAATCTTCATGGTTTTTAACATCATACATTGGACTGAGAAGGTTGTTATAATAGTGTGATGGTTTCCTAACTGCTGAAACTTCATCAAATGGCTTTAGCTGAGCTGTAGGATATTTTGACCTCGGTGGATGACTACAGTTTTTGGTGAATTTGTCCAAAGGAAATGGCTATTTCTTTAGAATCAGGCCTGGATATGGGGATGTGCCCATTTCAGTAAAACTCCATGGGCTTCATAATTAGCCCCAGCAGACACAGCCAACCTAGATAATAAGAAAGAGGACCCAGGGAGGATTATGGCAGAGTTGATTTTACTGCAGTTATGAACTACATTTAGCTTCCCTGGATAGGCAGTGGAGTCTTCAACAGACTTAAGAGGTCAGCAAAATTGGGAGGGGCCCTGAAAGGTCTTATAGGGTCAGAGCTTACCATAGAGGAAAAACTTTTCCAAAGAAATATGAAAAGAGGCAATGGTTTGACCATAGAGGTAAGAATCTGTCTCAGTAAAGGCCTTGCTGTTTTAATTTTTAAACATTTTATTTCATTTTATTCAATTAATTAACATATAGTTTATTATTTTGTTTCAGAGGTAGAGTTAGTGATTCATCAGTTTCATATAACACCCAGTGCTCATTATATCACATGCCCTCCTTAATGCCCATCACCCAGTTACTCCATCCCCCCACCCCCTCTTCCCTTCAACAACCCTCAGTTCATTTCCTATAGTTAAGAGTCTTTTATGGTTTGCCTTCCTCTCTGATTTCATCTTATTTATTTTCCCTCCCTTCCCCTGTGATTCCATGTTTTGTTTCTCAAATTCCATATATGAGTAAAATTGACAGTTGTCTTTCTATGACTATTTCACTTAGCATAATACCCTCTAGTTCCACCCACGTCATTGTAAATGGTAAGAGTCCATTTTTTGATGGCTGACTAATATTCCATTGTATAAATACCCCACTTCTTTATCCATTCATCTGTCGATGGACAGCTGGGCTTTTTTCATAGTTTGGCTATTGTGGACATTGCTATAAACATGGAGTGCAGGTGCCCCTTCAAATAGCTACGTTTCTTTGTATAAATACTTAGTAGAGCAATTGCTGTTTATGGGTTGCTCTATTTTTAACCTTTTTGAGGATTCTCCATACTGTTTTCCAGAGTGACTGTACCAGCTTGCATTCCCACAAGTAGTGTAAGAGTGTTCCCCTTTCTTTGCATCCTTGCCAACATTTGTTGTTCACTGACTTGTAAATTTTTAGCCATTCTGACTTGTGAGAGTGGCTTTGTGGTTTTGATTTATATTTTCCTGATGCCAAGTGATGTTGAGCATTTTTTCATGTGTCTCTATCTGTCTTTTGTATGTCTTCTTTGGAAAAAATGCCAATTCATGTCTTTTGCCCATTTTTTGACTATATTATTATTATTATTATTATTTTAGGATGTTGAGATTGATAAGTTCTTTCTTGGATACTAGCCCTTTATCTGACAAGACACTGCTATTTTAAACTTCAAAGCAGCTCAGTTCAAATGTACAAGAGTGAGCCAATCAAGGCTAGCTTAATGTGTTAAGCCCAGGTTAGGAAAGTAGTGAATGGCAATTCCATTTAAACTGAAAATGCCAGAGCTCATTACAGTGGCAGATTATATAATTACAAAGAGCTTGTGCTCATTTAAGTGCTGAGATGCCAGAAACATGAGGGTCAAAAAAGGAAATGGAATTAAAAATGTGTGTGGACTTCTCCCCAACCCGTCTTCCACCCTGTGAAATGGTTAAAGGGTAGAATCAAAACTAACTACTGCATGAGAGTTTATCTCAGCTAAGTTCAATGTTGTGGAACTTGGGCAACATGTACATAGTGACAATATCCCAGTAAGGATAAGAGCAAGAAGACATTTTTTTAAATTATTTTTGTTTTATTTTCCTATCTATCTACCTTTATACAGATATCACTGAGTGTCTGCTGTGATTGGCAGTGGCTCAACAATAGGTGTAAGGATCACTATAAATACAGTTCTTGCTGTTTTAATCTTCAGTCTTTGCCAATGCCAAATACATATTACAGGCACATGATTTTCTTTGGATAGCTGTTTTAAGAATTAGGTATTGGCCTCTAAATTCAGTAAATGTGGAGCCAGTTCTTTGATACTCATGAGTGCACATTTCACTCTTAGGGCATGTTAAAATTAAGGATTCTGAGAGTTTGGGATTATGTTAATACAATCCATGAGGATAGGATTCCAAAGAGAAAGAGCCTAGGTGGTAGTTGTTAAAGGAACCCCAATATACTAGGCATTGACCATTTCTCTAGCTGAGATTGAGAAGAATAAAAAGTTGAAGATGATTCATTTTCGGCTTTAATTTTCTCTTAATTTTAACTCATAAGGGCAAGACAATCTGATTTTGGACCTTAATAACTTCAGAGTTTAACATCTTTGGACATAAAGTGCAATGGAAATAATCCTTGAACTTTAATTTCTCCTTGGGATTTTAAATAAATAGAGACAGTTTATATTCAAATTTGAGATATATCCTTTTTTGGCATTTTACTATCTGAGTATCATTATGCCTTTTTAGTGTAGAATCCTAATGCTTTTATTTCATCTCAGACAAAACTGTTGATTTACTGTTTTGGACAATATGGTTAGATGTAAGTTGGGGTGGGAAGTAGGGTTGGGAAGGAATAAGGAATAAGGAATGTAAAGTATCAGTGGGATTCATGTATTCAGTGTCCTGCCTGGCATAATTGAGGGCCTGGTGGGGGCATAATGTAAACTACAGAGTAAGGATTCCAGAAAGGTATGTGCCAGGAAACAGTGGTTGTCAGTCTTCTCTTTAATTGACTCCTGGTATAAATCCATGTCCATTAGTCCAGCAACTAAGGCCTTCCTGGTGATAAAGAGGAGGTTTTGCCCTCTTCTACTTTTTGCATTCATTTGTCTTATTTCTTAATTGCTCAGAATTTGGAGAAGGAAGGGTAATGCCATTTACAGTGCAGCCAAAGAGCAACATTATTGTTCAGGTACTTCTAACTTTCAAAACCAAATTAAAGGAAGCAAGAGGCAAAGAATAGTCTTAAAAATTGGCAAAAAAAATACAAGCATAAGGTAACACTTTACTAAAATGAGTAAAAAATGAAAGAATCCATTATACGTAGCATTTTAAAAAATATATTATTTATTTATCTGAGAGAGAGAAAACAAGAGCTGGCTGAAAGACAGAGGGAGAAGTGGACTCCCCTGCTGATCAGGGAGCCTGTTTCAGTGCTCAGTCTTGGTACTCTGGCATCATGACTTGAGCTGAAGACAGATGCTTAACCACTGAGCTACTCAGATGCCCCTATGTGTAGTATTTTTAATGTCAATTTGTACAATGACATCGTTGGAGACTTGAGTTGTGGGCACTACACTGCTTTTTGCAGGATCTCTGACTTGAGGCCATTGAGTTGACCTATTGGAGCCTCATCTGTTAGATAGGAATAATGACATGTGACTGAGCTGAGTTTAGGTAATGGAGTCAAATGATATTTAAAGGAATATTTGAGGTGACAATCTGCAGTTTGATTAAATATATATTATGGTCATTAGTGCACATATCAGCACATGTGTAGATTTTGCATGTTATCTTGGAGCACTGACCATTAGAAATAGAAATATAATATCTAATTTAAACTTGCTAGAAGCCATATTAAAACTGAAAGGAAACAGAAAAAAGCTAATTTAATGGTCAATTTTATAAAAACATAACATTTCAATATGAATTAAAAAGTACAATGATGTTTTTGATGATTTTTTAAAATAAATCTTTAAAATATGGTGTGTATTTTATACCAAATCACATCTCAATTTGGACCAGACACACTGGAGTTGTTTAATTAGCCCCATGTGGCTTCCATATTGGACTGCACAGTAGAGAGCAGTAAAGCAGACATCGAGGGAAATTAGGGCCATTTGGAGCAACACAGTTAATATTCTAGAGTTAGTCTCATGGTTTAAAACTCCCATACTCAATCATGATATGCCCAGATCATAAAATACTCATAAAATTTTAGATCTGGGAGGAATTTGAGAGATTGTGTGATTTAAGACTTTCTGTTTTAGTTGCAGGAATTGTGCTCAAAAGAGGATGAGTGACCTATCAAGACCACACAGGGAATTAACAGCAGTACTGGAACCAAAGGACATCCCTCCTGTGTTTACATTGAGGGCACATCATGTGAAATGGCAATGGGATGCCCTCTATTTTGGACCCGGTAAGAGTATTCTACCTACTCATTAGCAAGAAAAGAAAGGGGAAGTACCATGGAATTTCCACAGTGTGCTGGATGCCATATATATGTTTACTTTTTTTTTTTTTTTTTGCATTTTGTACATGCTTTAATGACAAATTGTCATCTTAGAAATGGAAAAGTTGAGATTTTTCTCCTAAAATATGTTATTCACCATTGTATGTATTACAACAAAGATAGCCTAGCCTCGTCCCTCTCTAAGTCAGAGAGGATAAGCACCACACTTATATAACTAAGTAGAAATGTCTTTTACATTCCCTGGTTTTAAAATCTTCCTCTTGGCAACCTCAGTGCTCCATTACTATTAACCTTTGCATATTACTTATCCTGCAGATTAGATTTGCAAATAAGAATTGTGGTTTCTCTCTTCATTCTAAACTGTGGATTTTCACATACTGTATTATGTTCATTGAGCCAGAATTTAAGGTGTGGAAATTAAAACTCAACAAGAGAAAATCATGTACGCTGTCTTTAAAATCAAGAATTATAGTGATATGCGACATTACATGGATTGCCAACATTGACAGAAAGTTATAAGATGGATTATGTGGTGAAATGTCTGATGGAATAGAGAAGATGTAATTGTGAGTTATGTGAATACAATAAATGATGCTCAAGTGGGAATATACAGGAGCTTTGAGATGTAAGGCAGATGGATTCCCTTACATGGGAAAATTGGAGTGATTAAATTCTCAAATGACCAGGAGCCTCTCTTGAGCAACATCATAGTCTTAGTGTGTGACCTTAGGCAAGTCACTTACCCATATGGTACCCATTTTCCTAGCCTCAAAGTGGTGTTCATAATCTGTATTCAGCTATATAATGTTTACAGAGATTTTTGAGATACTTGGATGAAATGCTCCATTTACATGTAAAGTAGTCTTATTATTCAAATCCTCCCTCTGCTGACTACTGTACAGCAGGTGTACTGCAGGAAAGCAAATGAGGAAGGAGAAATGGAAAATTGGCCCCTTAAATGATGGAAATCTGATTATCCCAAATTGGCTCATTCTGAAAGGGGGGCATTGTGTTGCATTTATTAACCATTTCCAAACAGACTTCACTTTGGATGAACAAATAAGCAGAGGAAGACATAGTCTTTTCCCATGATGAGAAACAAAATCTGAGATAAGAATAAAATCATTTAAATTCTGAGCATAATCCCACTAAAAACGAATTCCATTACTTGGTCCTGGCTTCCAGTAATGCAGAGTACTGGGAAAATTAAGAAGATTCTGAATTCTACCACTTTGATCTCAGGTTACATTTACTTATGTCTAGATGCATGTTTGCAACTAAGTTATTGACATTATTGTCTTCTATTAATTGAGGTTCAGTGATTCCTTGCCCAATTTTAAATACTGCTGATTCTTAATGACATACATCCTGAATGAAATTAGCTATGAAACGAATTACAAAGCTTTTTGGGTGTGTTTTAAAAGTACATAGGAATGAAGTGGAAGTGACAGGTGGAGTGAATAAACACTGTGCTTGGTATCCTAAGACATGGATTATGCTCATTTTTTCCAGCAAAATTTGCTGGGTGAAGCCCAAAGGCTTTGAGGCAGCACCATATTCAGTATCTTAGTCTCTAAAATAAGGGGTTTCCACAGAGTATCTCAGATCTGTTCCAGGTCTTAAGTTCTGCAATTACTTGCTTTTTAACACCTTCATTGTTGCTGCAATGAATTTACATCCTTCTCTTTTATTCATCTTTGTTTATCCTGTGGCTGGTGTATCTGCATATTAGCTCCTAGAACCCTTGCCACATTCCTATGAGGCAGTTGTTACTTCCTCCATTAGTGCAGATGTGGAGTATAAGCAGGTGCGGTTATGTTACCTGGTCAAGGTCACACTAGGTAAGTGGCAGAAGAAATAATTTTAAATGACTCTAAGTGACTCTTTAGCATATAATGTTCTCACTATACTATACTACTTCTTAAAAACAGCATTGCCTCTCAGATTTCTCTTACTGGGCATACCTATTTGATATCACTCACCTTCCCATTTACCTTTGACTGTTTTGAAACAATGAAACATGTGCATATGAAATTTGGTAGAATAGAAATTATTTCTTTGAGTAGCTTTTTGAAAAGATCCTGGCCTGCCTGAACAATTACTGATGAAATTAATGTCATCCTGGTAACCCTTAAAAGTGCCTGACATTCTTTCTTAGTGACTAATTATTTTACAGACAGTGCTTTAATTGCAGGATGTGGGAGGTAGTTTCTATAAATGCTTAACATTACAAGAGGACATGATCTGCAATACTCACATCATTAAACTTGCTACCAGGAATAAGCATGCTTTGGGGACCAATGACATTTATCAAAAGAAGTTCATGTGTTCTGTGGAGGGCAGGAGGCCAGGCCAAGGAAAGGCAGCCTGATAATTATCCTATGCTGAGTGCCTTTAATTATTTACTAGAAGGAAGATATGGGTGATCCAGGCCTTCTCCAGAGAGATGGCTTTTCAGAGAACAGGATACATAAAATCACTGAGCGAACCGAAATTGAAATCTAAAATAAGATACCCCCACACAATTTTCAGGTAGTTTACAGCTGTCGCAAAATAGAAGTTGAGGAAGCTGCATAAAGATGACCTAAATGGGAATTATAGGTTGATTATTCATCACTCGTCTACTGTTTGTCTCTCCCAAACTAACACAAGCCCTGTGAGGACAAGGACTTCCTCTCATTTTTGCGCAGCTGTCACCTGATGCCTGGAGTACCATCTGGTATATTATATGTCATTAAATTAATGAATAAAGGTCCCTGGAGGAAAAACCACAGATCTTGGTTCTAGACATTGATCTAAACCTGCCTTGGTGGGTGGCTCAGTGTAGTTTTTAAGACCCCAATCAAAAATCCAATGACACCATCGATATTTGTAAGTGTAGCCTGTAAATTTCAGCATCTGAACAACAAGAGAACTGTTTAAGATGCATATTTGGCATCTTGATGGACAGATTCAAGATATCTAGGAGTCTAGGGGTCTTAGCATCTCACTTATGAATTCTTAAGCAAACAAAAGTTTCAGAATTAAACACTGAATTCAATGACCTGATTCATTCATTCATGAATCAATTTCCTCAGTCAACACATTCACTAATTTAATCCGTATTTACTGGTGCCAACTATGTGCCAGGCACTCTTCTAAATATTGAGATGTCCTGTCTATATAAAATAAAAGTCCTGCTCCTGTAGAACTCATATTTCTGGTTGGAATGCACACGCACACACACACACACGCGCACGCGCGTGCGTGCATATACCCGTGCACACTCATGCATGCATGAGTGGACATGCAGCACTAAATAAATTTATGTGGGACACTGAGGGTGCTGATGTGCTTTGAAGGAGAATCTGGTGCTTGTGTGTTCTTTGATATATGGTGGTCTCTTTGATGAGATAACATTTGTGGAGAAGGAATTAGCTATGAGGATATGTAACAAAATACTACAGGTAGAGAGAATGGAAAATGCAAAGACCCTTAACAGGAAAGGGATGGCATGTTTGAGGAAGAGAAAAGAAACAAGGGTAGCTAGTGAGTAATGGGACAGTGATGGGAAATGGGGCTGGAGAGGTAGGCAGGGGGATATCTTGTAAGGCCAGAGTAAGGATATGGCTTTTAATCTAAGTGAGAAGGCACGGGAGGCAGATATTTGTGAAGACCCCCCGAGTAACAAGTTATCCCTGTCTGCTATAGATGCCCTTATGACCCCTTCCTGAGTGTGAATTTGAGCTCTGGATATGATAGATAGTAACTACCATGACTGATTGATGTGGGACATTAAGAGAGAGAGAGAGAGAGAGAGAGAGAGAGAGAGAAAAGGATGTAAATTTCTCCCCAAGGATTATTGGCTGGGACATTTGGAAGAAAAGAGAGAGTGCTGATGTTCCAGAAAGGGAGACTAGGAGTGAGAGTGGATGAGGAGGGGGGAAATCAAGGGTTCACTTTGAGACATATTAAGACTGAGATGCTCATAGTAACATCCAAGTAGAGATGGCAAATAAACCATTGGATATAAGAATTTAGATCTCAGGAGTCAGGCTGGAACTGGAAATATTAATTTATGAGTAACAGACATATAGCTTGCTTCAAATGACATGGAATGGAAATCAACAAGTGTTTGAATTGACACAGGAGAGACAAAATCTTCTGTCTGATATCTCAGGCATTAGGCACTTACTCCAACCGAGATGTGACCAATACTCTCCACTCTTTTGAGATTTTGGTAATTCTGTTTCAAATTTCTGAAACAGACTGAGAAAGCAATTTAGAGAGGAAAAGAGGAATCCAGGGAAATAGTGGATCATGCAGTCAACAGAGGGACCATCTTAAACAGGCAAAGATGTTGAAACCTAACTACACACAGTTTAATTTAGATCAGTCGAGTGGTGGCTGTAGAATTTAAGTAGAAGACTTGTGAGATCAATTTCATAGTCATGATGGAGGCAGAAATTGGAAAGCAATAAAGTAATAAATAAAAAGAAGGTGAAGACTGCATGCAACAATGTGGAGGACTTTCAAGAAGTCTGGATGTGAAAGAAAAAGTAGGGAGAATGTGGTAACTGGAGCAAAATGTGGAAATAAGGTATTTTAATCAAATTTAAAAATAGGTAAGGCATCCATATGGTTCATAAACCAAAAAGTACACAAGCTCTATAGTGAGAAATCTCTGTCCACAGCCCCTTCTACTCCTGCCCAGGTCCCATCTGAACCCTACCTCAATGTCCACATTTTTTTTTCTTTTGTATCCTGACAAATTGCCTTACACATATATAAGCAAATCAAAATATAAGTTCTCATCTTGTTACCTTTAACCAAACAGAAGTTATATTATTATTCATACAACTGTGTTCCTTGCTTTTTTCACCTCACAATATATCTTGGGAATCTTTCCGATGTCAGATCATCAAGAGCTCTCTTACTCTCTTGCACGGCGTCATGCTACTCCATCGTGCCATCAAGTATTTAACCAATCCTTTATTGGAGGACCCCTCAACTCCCTCCCGTTTTTTGTCTATTGCCAACAAGGCTACAATGGATAACCTTGTTCATGCATCATTTTTGCACAAGTGTGCAATACATCCCCAAAGTGGATTCCTAAAGCAAAAATGTTGTATTTGTTAATAGGCAATGTTGGTAGTGATTTGTTGGTTTGTTCCTTTTGGCAACCTAAAAACTGGAAGCAGCTGAATGAGTTAATTACAGAAGAAAAGGCACTGGGAGAAAGTTAGGGGGCAAAGGTACAGAGCTGAAAGGGGTAGTAAAGAATCAGCTTCCCCTAAAGGAGGACGTAAAATGAAAACTACAAGGGTGACTTCAAAAAAAGAAGCAATCCTTCCAGGTCCTTGACAAGAGGTCAATAGAGTTATTATCCAATACTTTGTCCTACCTTTGTGGAATTTGAGGTTAGGTCACCCAGTGAAAATGAGGGCATTATTGCTAGGATCAGAAGCTTGAGCAAAGTGAAATTTGTTGAAGTAGATATTATGGAGAAAATGAGGGAAACACAAAAGAATTTCTGGGCAATGTTATGGGACCAGTTGATGTTGGAGAGTGTTTGTGTTACTGCCTACATGGAGGATATCATCACAGAAGTTAAGGCTTGAAAATGTAAGAGGACAATGGTCAACTGATAAGGGAAAAGTGGCAGAGAACAGAAAACCAGCTCCATGCTAGCTTTTCCATTAACTAGAGTCAGCTTGGACCTGTGGAAATCCTAGACACCTGCTATTCCTCCTGTCCCTGCCACTTAAAACACAAGTGATCCTGGTGAAGTTCATAAACTAATCTCTATAGTTTCAGTTTCTTTATCAGCAGATTAAAGTCTGTATGTCTTTCTTTCTCTCTTTCTCTCTCTCTTTCTCTTTCTTTATTTATTTTTTCTTTCATTTATATATATATTTTTTATTATGTCCAATTAGCTAACAGACAGTACATCACTAGTTTTTGATGTAGTGTTCAGTGATTCATTAGTTGCATATAACACCCAGTGCTCATCACCACACATGCCCTTCTTAATACCATCATCCAGTCACCCCATCCCTCCATCCCCTCCCTTCTATAACCCTCAGTTTGGTTCCTGGTGTCCAGAGTATCTCATGGTTTGTCTCCCTCTCTGATTACCTCCCATTCAGTTTTCCTTCCCTTCCCCTGTTGTCCTCCAGGCCATTCCTTATGTCCACAAATGAGTGAAACCGTATGATAATTGTCTTTTTTCTGCTTGACTTATTTCACTTAACATAATCCCCTCCAGTTCCATCCATGTCAGTGCAAATGGTAGGTATTCATCTTTTCTGATGCTGAAGAAGTGTTCTTTGTAAAAAATTTCTAGTATGTGTAAAGAGCTAAGTGAGATGCAGTTTAAAGATATACTTGGTTTTAGGAACTAATACAACTAATACAATAATATATATGAAAGAGCTTTTCATTTTAAGAATGAAACAAACTCCATATGCATGCTCAGAGCTCATTCTTTTTTTAAAATTTTTATATATATATATATGTATTTTATTTCTTTTCAGTGTAACAGAATTCATAGTTTTACACCACACCCAGTGCTCCATGCAATGCATGCCCTCCATAATACCCACCACCTGGCTCCCCCAATCTCCCATCCCCCCGCCCCTTCAAAACCCTCAGGTGGTTTTTCAGAGTCCATAGTCTCTCATGGTTCATCTCCCCCGCAATTTCCCTCAACACCCTTCTCCTCTCCATCTCCCCATGTCCTCCGTGTTATTTGTTATGCTCCGCAAATAAGTGAAACCATATGATAATTGACTCTCTCTGCTTGACTTATTTCACTCAGCATAATCTCTTCCAGTCCCGTCCATGTTGCTACAAAAG